>SZWC01021718.1:0-15393 GCA_023375785.1 Penium margaritaceum | reverse complement strand
CATTTTGTTGATTTTGCCAAGTGAGAGGTCATGAGTTGGATCATGGTCCCATGCACATCTTGGTTGTTATGGAAGCTTCAAAAGAGAGACCATTGCTTCTTGGAAAGAACATGGTTGGTGTGTCACCTTGACACTAGGATGCTGATGTGTCAAGCCCACAGCGCAAGTTTATTGGTGATGTGGCTGGGTCATGCCACTCCCCAGGAATGTGCTTTTGAGAGAGAGAGCTATAAAATGACTTGTCTTGCATGCTTATCAATCAACCATTTCTTGATGCTCTCTTGCGTATTGTCGACTTGAGATCTTCTTGAGATGTAATTCTAAGGCGTTAGTACTCTTGAAGGTGAAATGTATGCCTGATTAAGTTTGAGGTCCATGATACATGTTGACAAAGGAAGAAGGTGCAAAAACCGTTGTGAGATTTTTCAGTTTTGTGACTTCCCTGCCAGAGGTGGTGAGCTCATTAGCTACCAGAGGGTTATGGGCCCACTCCTCTGGCAAGAGAAGTTTCACGCACGCAACCGCTAAAGTCACAAGCAGTGAGAGCGCCTTCGCTCTCACCCAACTTGTATGTTTGCAGGTCAATCATCAGCCGGAGGGGAATGCAACACACCTGCACCTTTCCACCCAGGGAGCTGACATTAGCCCACATCAGCCTACATCAGCCTACATCTTCTTGTGGCGGCCAACATGAACAGGGGAAGCAGTTGCCTCTTCTCACCAACAGCCTACATTGGCCTCAAACACCTTTCATCGGCATCAACAACAGGTGTAGCAGTTGTAGCAGTTCTATTTGTAGGGATGGCAGGGACAAGGGAACCAGGGAATCATTCGCCCATCCTCAAGTTTGATGGAGAGGGTTTTGCACTCTGGAAGTGGCAGTTTGAGATCTTCATGGATGACAGAGATCTGCAAGGATACTTTGATGCAACTATCCTAGTACCAAAGGAAGAGGGTGCCAACCTTGTGGCATGGATCAAGCTGAACAAGAAGGCTCTCACCATTTTTGTGTCCTCCATACAACCCTCTGTCCTTTCACACATCGGCGGCTGTACAGTTGCAGCGGCAGTATACGCCAAACTTGGCAAGGTATTCATTTCCTCCTCACTTGCCAACCGTGTTTTCATTCTACAAAACCTCATTAACATGAGGCTTGGTGAAGGGGAGGATGTCTTCGCCTTTATGTAGAAGTTTGAGATGCTCTTGCAGCAAGCCACCGGCATGGGATGGGACCTGAAATCCGATATGTAGGCCATGATTTATCTGATGACGCTGCTGGAAAGCTGGGGCCCCATGATAACAATGATTGGAGGGTGGACTGAGGATCAAGTTTTGTACACCACCATCTCTGAGTATATGCAAAACCAAGCCATGCATCGTAGCAATAGTGAAGCAAACATAGCTGCCTTTGCCTCATGGAGCAGCGGTAACTTCCGCAATACCTCCTCCTCTTGGTACAAGGGAAGCATCAGTAATAGCAACAGTGGAAGGGGTGGAAAGCGCCAAGAAAACTGCCATAACTGTGGCAAGGCTGGACACTGGGCTCGAGAGTGCCGTGCACCAAAGAGAGAGGGGGGAGATGGAGATGAATGGCAAGGGGGAAATGCTGGGAAGGATCCCACAAGCTTGATGGTTGAGTGTGCCTCTAACAAGAGGAAGATGCATAGGCCATGAGCCTACGGCCTTCACCTGGGCACAAACGAGCTCACTACTTACGAGAAGAGAGAATTCATCTCTCTTGCTCCATGCAACAAGAACTTCAGAGTTGCCAACGGCAAGGTTGAGACAACTGAGGGGATTGGTGAAAAGCAGGTCACAATGGGTTTCAACGGTGGAAATTCCGTCCTCAAGCTAGAGGGGGAGGGGGGTCTACTTGCCCTCCTTCACAGCCAATGTGCTCTCCGTCTCTAGGATAACTGACCGTGGCATGACAGTGGTCTTTATAGAGAAGGAAGCAGTGATAGTCCCTACCAAGGACATCAACATCTCCTACTCTGCCAAGAAGGTTGTCGCACAGGTTCCTTGCATTGATGGACTTTACATCTTGAAGACCAAACGACAACTTCAACGGGTGAATCTTTGGCCGAGAGTGATGATGAGGAGAGCAGTGATGTAGATTCACATGAGGAAGGACATATTGGAGCAGTGGAAGTCCTGGCAGGACTCAATTCAACAACAAAACCGCAAGAAAATGCAACCACCTGGGCTGTTCATTCCAGCTTATACACATCCTCCGAGAACCTGTGGCACAGGCGCTTTGGGCACGTGGCTCATTGCACATTGGAGGTCATGGGAAAACAGGAGATAATGCATGGGATGGAGCTAGGTGATGAGGCGGAGGGAGACGAGATCATGCATGAGCCATGGCTTCAAGGCAAGGAGAAGAGGAAACCCTTCAAGCGCAATGGCACGTGTGCTCTCGCACCCTTTGACCTCGTCCACTCTGACGTGTGTGGTCCCTTTCGCATACCATCATATGGAGGCAGTAGACAGTTCCTCACATGCATCGACGAGAACAACTACAAAGTCTGGATATACTTTTTCAAAAAGAAAAGCGAGGTGAAGTAGAATTTGCAGGCCTTTGTCGCTAAGGTTGAGCGACAGAGTGGAAAGAAGGTGAAGGCATTCAGGACATACAATGGGGGAGAGTACGAAGCCTTCAGGGAGTGGCTCAAGTTGCAGGGAATTGAACACCTGAAAACTACCCCCTACTCACCTCAAAGCAACGACATAGCAGAGAGGATGCACCAGACCCTCCTCGGCATGACAAGGTGCATGCTCTTTGACACCAAGCTGCCTCCTACGTTCTGGGTTGAAGCAGCATGTACAGCTCCCTATCTTATGAACCTCACACCTGCAGAGGCTTTTCAAAGGAGAGGCAAGAAGAAGCAGATACAACAGCTGAAGACGCCTCAAGAAGCATGGTCAGGCAAGAAGCTGGACGCCTCCAATCTCAAGGTGTTTGTTTGCACCAGCTTTCCCAAGGTCTAGGCCGGTGAGGTCCCTAGAAAGCTTGATGCAAGAGCACAAAGTGCATTTTCAACATCTATGACACCACCCACAAAGCATGTAGAATGTGGGACCAAAGAGCCAAGAAGATCATCCGCAGCAAAGACGGGGATTTCCACAAAAGGTCTATGAGTAAGGGAGAGCTTCTCCAACTTGAGAAAATTCCAAAACAGGGAGAGTGGCTCACTGTCCTCGAGGAGGGAGACGAAGCACCAGCACAATAGCATGAGCTAGGTGCTACAAAAGTATGAGGAGCTGAAAAAGATGACTCGGAGGAATCACACTCTGATTCCGACATATCTTATCCTCCTCACCATAAGGATGATTCCTCTCCCATCATCAACATTAAAGTAGACCTCAAGCCTCCACATCAATAGCAACAGCCAGTACGTCCAAGGAGTAGTTCACGCCTCAAAGTACCTCAGCAGCTTCACGACGCAGATAGGGGTGAATGTACAGGCTTCAACTATTGGTTCCTTGTTCAAGAAGAGCAAACATCTGTTGTATAGGCATTCACGCAGCCTGACAAAGCAGAGTGGGATGAAGAAATTCGCAGTGAAATCACCTCCATCTAGGAGAATGGGACATGAGTTCTGGTGGATAGACCTGCCAGAGCTTACGTTGTGGGGTCCAAGTGGGTGCTGAAAGTAAAAAAGGAAACATGACAGCAAGATAGACAAGTAGAAGGCACGGTTGGTAGCAAAGGGGTTCTCTCAACGGCCTGGTGCAGAATACGATGAGACCTTTGCTCCAGTTGTAACGTTCGCCTCCATCTGGTCAATGCTCGCCATTGCTGCTACCAAGAACATGGATGTCTACCAGATGGATGTCCAGAAACCCTTTCTTTATGGAAAACTTGACAAGGAAGTATTGATGGAGGTTCCAGTGGGGGTTGATGCTCCCGAGGGCAAGGTGTGGAGATTGGTGATGGCACTCTATGGGCAAAAACAAGTGCTAAGACTTTGGTACCAGGAGATGGATACATTCATGGTTGAGGAGTCCTTCATGCACTGCTACCACAACCCTAGCATGTATGTGCATGAGAGCGACAAAGGGACCATGTTGGTCTCCTTGCACATTGATGACCTCATTCTATGATCTTCTTCAATGCGACTGCTAGACGATCTCAAGGGGCCGGCAAGTAGCAGATTTGAGATGAAGGACATGGGTCCTCTTGACTTCTACCTTGGAATCGCCATCAAGCGTGACAGAGTAGCAGGCACCATCAGTATGAACCAGACAGTATACATTGACTCCATCTTCAAACCATACGACATGGCAGATTGCAAGCCTGCCAACACACCCATGAGCTCGGAGTGCAAGGTCTCTTCCTCCATGTCCCCATTCAAAAAGTGGAGACAACAAACATGCTAGGCATCCCGTATCTATTTGCAGTGGGTAGCCTGATGTATTCCATGGTCGCCACCCGACTAGATATAGCCCATGCTATTGGGCAGGTGAGCCGGTTTGTGGCCAATGCTGGTCCGCTTCACTGACAGGCTGTGAAGGGCATCATGCGCTACCTTCAGGGGACATGGCATGTAGGGCTCCAGTTTGGAGGCATCGCTGGATGCGCGTCACTCCGTCTCATGTGCTACACTGATGTTGATTGGGGAGGGAATATCGATGACAGAAAATCTACCGCCGGCTTTGTGTGTATGTTGAATGGAGGTGCAGTTAGTTGGGCAAGTCGCAAGCATGAATGTGTCTCTTTGTCAACAACTAAGACTGAGTGCATGGCCTTGGCTGAGGTGTGTAAAGAGATGCAATGGCTACGAAGCTTGCTATTTGAGATGAAGGCACCACAGGCAACGGCAACGGTAATCAAAATTGACAACATGAGTGCAATAGACATGTCCATGAACCCTGTCCTGTCCAAGCGCACAAAGGACATAGAGATCTGCTGCCACTATGCTCGAGACTTAGTCTACAAGCAGACGGTGGAGCTCGAGTACGTCGGTTCTAAGCTGGACCGGGCTGACATGCTTACAAAGCCACTCGAAAATGATCTCCACCAGGAGGGAAGGCAGGGCATTGGCATGATCAACACATGTGTTGATGAATGATGACGCTCACTGACGCAAGGTGCAAGGAAGAGATTTGTTGAATGTTTTTGTCCCTTGTTTAGTGTTGTAGGATGGATCAGGAATGCTCTACCCCTTGTGGAGGTATGACCACTGGATCTGTTGTGGTGTGACTCAATCTCTATCTCATGTGAGATATGACCTGTGAGTACACCATGTGGGTGAGTGGTTAACTTAGCAATTTTTTTATTTGGCTGAGTGAGAGGTCATGAGTTGGATCATGGCCCCATGCACATCTTGTTTGTTATGGAAGCTTCCAAGAAATAAAGTCCATAACTTCTTGGAAGCTACATGGTTGGTCTATCACCTTGACACTAGGATGCTAATGTGTCAAGCCTACATCGCATTGGTGACGTGGTTATGTCAGGCCACTCCCCATGAATGTCCTTTTGAGTTCTATGACTTGACAGACCGCTAGAAAAGGAATTGTATTGCATGCTTATCAATCAAGAATTTCTTGATGCTCTCTTGCATATTGACAACTTGAGCTCTTCTTGAGATGTAATTCTAAGGCATGAGTACTCTTGAAGGTGAAGTGTATGTCCCATTAAGTTTGGGGTGCATGAGACATGTCAACGAAGGAAGAAGGTGTAAAAACCTTTTGTGAGCTTTTTAGGCTCCGCGGCTTCTCTGCCAGAGGTGGTTAGCTCATTAGCTAACAGGCAGCGGCTATGGAGGCGGGGGGGACTTGGGGAGCAATAGTAGCAACAGCAATGACAAGGACTCCAGGGGGAGGCATGGGGTCCAGAGGAGCGGGTCTACCGGTAGGAGGGAGTCGGAACGAGGGGATAGCGAGAGGAGGCTGGGAAATACGTGGGGGATGGAGGACCGCAGAGGAGACCCAAAGGAAGGGGTTAGGAGTGAGGACGGAGGGAGTGTAGCAGGAGGAGTGGTGGGTAGCCGACTAGCACCAAGGACCAGTGCGTAGTGAGCAGTCTGGTAGGAATGGCTAAGGGGGCAGAGGCTGGAGGGAGGGCAATTCACTGCTGACCAAGGGGAGTTTGCTATAACAACTTCCGCCCCATTTGAGTCCACCGTTCCACTGCCCGGCACGAGGGTGCGGTTTGACTACAACCTCAGATAGGGCATGGGAAAACCACTCGGGGTTGCGACAAAAAGGGCAAGAGATCGGAGAGGCACTGTAGGAGAGTGGGGGAAAGAATAAGCCTGTGAAGATTACAAAGAGTATGGAGAGAGCTGACAGTGGTTGATGATGCATGTGATGAGTACAGGGAGGCCCGAGGGGACAGTAAGGGAACATGGAGTGCATGGGAGGAGCGGTAGTTGAGGGGAGCAGGGGAGGGCGAGGGGCCCAGACACGGGTGGCGGCATTCGCAAAGAATATGCGGGAGGGGACAGATGGACAGACAGGAGATAGGGTGGAGCTCTTTGCACAGGGATGGGAAACCGCTTTGATGGTACATGTGGATGGGGTGTAGATTTTTGGGCCAGAGCCGCTCGGCGGTGGTCCGATTGCGAGACACGGGGACAGGCGCATGGAGGCAGCACTGGGAGGGGAGAGGAGACGGGCCAACATGAGGGCCCCATTGGGGGAGGGGGGATGCAGCAGGGGAAGAGAGGGAGGGGAAGGCCATCAGAGGATGACTGGAGCAGAGGTAGGCTTGGCAGGCAACATAGAGGGCGCAGGGAGAGGGGTTGATGGCCCAGAGCAGGTACTGGGCGTGGCTCAGTGGCAGGTGGAGCGGATGCCCATTTGAGAGCGGAGGGAGGCTTAAAGGGATTCTAGGTAAGAGGGGCACACCACAACTCAACAGGTCGGGCAGGATCGAGAGGAAGGAGATTGGGAGGAGAAGGGAAGGAGGAGGGAGGAGGGAGGCAAGGTTGAGAGGGGCAATTGAACTGCACAGAGGCGGCGGAAGAGAGGAGGCAAGAGGGGAGACCCCAGAGAGAGGAGGGGGGACACCGGAGAGAGGGGGGAAGGCGGAGAGGAGAGAGGAGGCGATGCACTTCTTGTGCAGCCTGTTTTCCACAGCGCCTATCTCATTGAGCGGGTGAGCGAGGGGAACAGCACCACGAGGGTCAGCAAGAGCAGCTCAGGAGGGGGAGAGGAGAGAGGGGCCGAGCCAATGCTCTCAGCGACGGTGCACGGACAGGAGGCAGTGTGTCTATGGCAGCTACTAAAGGAGATCAGGGTGCAGCAGAAGACGTCGACTGTGCCCAATGTGGACAGCAAGACAGCCATCAGCCTCACCCATAACCCGGTGTTGAAGTGGAGGACCAAGCACAACATTTCTGTGCGAGGGACTCGGTGCAAATGTGAGATGCAACCTTTGTGCATTGCGGCAACAAGCGCATGCTTGTGGATGCCATGATCAAGGCGCAGCACAAGAAGAGGCACGCCATTCGCTTCATGGAGCTTGGTCTATGCTTTGAAGCCTGGTATGACAGTAGGTTCCAAGGACTTTCCCTTGAAACCTGTGCAGGGCATCAATGCTGAGGTACAAGGGGGAGATGTTGACATGATGTGTCCCTTGCCATAAGTCACATTCATCATATTCCCTCTTTCGATCACTGGGGAGTGGTCAAACACCTTATCTGATTTTAGGCTTAAATGTAGTTCATTTTCCATGTAACATCAAGCGTTTAATAGCTCGACTGGAGTGAGTATTCATGCCCAACAATTGGGTTTTAAGTGGGTGGAATCTAACGTCCATGGGTGACAGGATACTCTACCGCTAGTAATAAAAGTGCAATGGCCCCCAAATCCACCAAGGCCAAGGGGGAAGTAACCAGAGAAACGTCTTTCACCAGGGTGACCTTCTCTTTGACTTCCGGGCGAGGAAAGATACTCTCAATGGTCGCTGTGGAAGCGCCTCTTGTTGCCAAGCGTGCAAGGCATGGTGGGCGAGTTCCCAAAAGATTACTTTGACGGTTGTAGGAGTGGCTCTACAGCTCCGATTTGGGCACGCTTGGATGCATGCAAAAGCTTAGATCACACGCTATAAAAATTTGATGTAGCCTCACTCTATGTTGGCTTTGATGCTGTTATTCTATGTAGTTTTACTGAATCTTATGTGCTCTCCCCACTCATATCCGAGATCCTTGTGCTCCCCGGTCTTCAATTGTGGCATCCATTGGCTACCCAAAAACTGGTAGAATGATAAACTAAAGGCTAGGCCTCTTGCAGGGTTCATCCACACCCACTAAGTCCAACAGGACGGGCAGGCATGGAAAATGCGGGCGGGCATGGGGAAGGTGAGTATGGGGCGGGGGGCCAGTTGCCTGGCAGGGAGCTGGGCCAGTGGGTGGACCGGCGGGCAGGCGGGTGGACGGCGGACCTGCTCGGAGGCGGGAACGTAGGTGGGCGTGCGGGTTTGCGGGCGTGTGGGCGAGCGGACATACAGGTGTAAGTGTGTGCATGTGTGCATGCGTGTGTGCGAGTCTTTATGTGTATGTGTATGCGAGCGTGCCTTCATACGCGCATGTGTGCATGTATGCATGCATGCATGCATGCATGTGTACATGAATGCATCCATACGTGCTTGCAGGCGTGCAAGTGGGAAAGCAGCATGCGTTCGGGCATGCAACTGGGTAGGTGGTTGCGAGTGCGAACGTGCACAGGGTCGAGCTTGTGGGAAACTAGGCGGAAGGGTGTGTGTTTGTGAATGTTTGCCATCGATCGTGAATGTGTGCATGCATGCATGCAGGCAGGCAGGCTGTCAGTTGAGTGGATGGGTGGATGTGCATGCAGATGTAGGTACATGTATATGTGCAGGCAAGCGGGCAGCTTGATGAGGAGGCCATTTGGCGGTTCAGAGTACATGAGTGCATTCCACGAGGTATGCTTATGGGTAGTGGTGTTCGCAGGTGAGGGTTCGTGCAGCCATCTAGGCAAGGAGGGGGTTGCGTAGCTGGATGGACGGGGGAAGGGGTGGGTGAGAAGATGCGTGGAAACTTCCTAGCAACACAGCCGCTGAATAGGTGTCACTGCCAGGTCAGATGGTGACGACACTCAGAAGTTGTACACACAACGGCAAGGGTCTGGCTAGGAGACACAAGTCAAAGTGTCAGAATGCTTCAATAGCTTAGTAATGCAGAGAGAGATAACAACTGACAAGCACACAGCATAAATAGCTGCCCCGGCGTACCGCGGGTAACGCACGCGACAATGTTAGCTCGTCCTAAAACCGGCCCAAAACCAATGTTTTGGCCCTAACTCCGCGCACAGGAATCCAAACACATCACCGTCTGAACCTAGAGATGCAAAATCTCAAGCCGGACACTACGAATGATCATACGCACAAGTCTGGCATCGATCGGTGGACAGACAATTCAAAAAATGGAAATCAAGCTCAAGAGCCAGTCCACTGAGAAAACTCTAGCGTCTGTAGAAAAACCGCAAAGCATCCCGGCAAGCACCCAGGATATCGTGGTAACCATCTTGCAGCTGCTGGTGGATGGAGCCCGCACTCGTTAGTGCTTCGGTGCCAACTGCATCTGCATCAAGGATCATATCACCGTGCTCTACAGTACTGCTACTCCACACCACCAATGCAGGGTGGCGGGTGAAAGCCACACAAACCAACACTCCCCTGGCTGACACATCCATCACCACAATAACGAGTGAGGAACCACACTCCCTGTCTGTCATAAACACCCACAATACAAGGTCTCCTTGTTATAGTGGTGTGACTCAACAAGTGCCTGGGTCTTGACCGTGTAAGAAGTCAATCACACACCTACTTGTCAAAAATCATACAAGAGATGCAAAGAAACAAGGTCTCTTGGTCACCCCGGAAAACATTCCTGGGTGTTCAAGTCTCCACCAAACCATGCATGGATCATACATAACACATGGAGGCAATGGGTCTCCAAGTCACATCGGTAGAACTCACCAGGTGCACGGGTCTCGACCAGCATAACCTTGACCATATCATTGTGCCACACTCCAAGTAACCTCGTTGTCGTCGAAAGGATGTCAGGCTAAAGCCCACACATCAACACTCCCCCTGGGCTGCAGAAGCTGACAGCACGAGCAAAGCTGATGGCTACTCCCAACATAATCCCTAAGGAGGGAGGACTGCTCCCCCATGGGCGTATACCCCTACACAGCAATAGCAAGGGTGATGACGATGCTAATGGGATGTGCTCGCACACAACCTCACCCTGGAGCCGTGTCGTTGCAATTGTCGTTGGCGCTGT
Organism: Penium margaritaceum; assembly: GCA_023375785.1. NCBI lineage: Eukaryota > Viridiplantae > Streptophyta > Zygnematophyceae > Desmidiales > Peniaceae > Penium > Penium margaritaceum. Next base: position 5,137 of record SZWC01021718.1, on the reverse strand, counting down.
CATAGTCATCACTGGTGCCGTCACATGCTGATGTGACAGGTACAGCGTCAAGGGCCTTTTCCAAAACAATCACCTGCTTTATGGCCTCCAACTGTTGAGCTACACATTGTCTCGCGACCTTTGCAACGTCAAGGTGTGTGTGGAGCTTGACTAGCTATGACGCGGCAACCAACCGGCTTGCTGCATCTGCGGCATGTAGGCGATCAGTTGCGGAATGAACCTGACGGTGGACCTCAATCATGTGCGTGTCGGCACAAGCCACAACCTCCTGCAGCCTCGCGGACTCATCCTGCATGGAGTAGAGCTGTGCTTGCTGGTTGCACAAGTCAACATCTTGTACGTAGGTCGATGACTCAAGTGCCGCCTGGCCACAAGCTATTGGCATGGCGTGGGCGCAAGCCAATTAGTGGCCATGTAAATCGTCTGGGGCTGTAGAAATGGCTGTTGTGAAGGAACCTATTGCATGTGACACACCTGACGCTCGGCTGCCAGCTGCTGGCCAGACGTTGGCATGTGTAAGTGCATCTGCATCTATAGCGTCAGCGCGGTCATCAAAGGTGCGGTTGGTGCTCTGGTGCTCTTTGGGACCCCAAGTACACAGCCCATCATCCACCTAAAGCTCAAGGCCCGCCTGTCCCAAATGTTCATCCTGTGTAGACCACTCAGCTACCTCGAGACGCCTATCTACATCCTCCATACACTCCTCGATAGCCTGTACTGCTAGACCATCCGTGTACAACAGCGGCTGCTGGCCTCTCGGAGGTCGGCCACAACACTGTGCACGTGTGCCTCCGCTCTAGCAATAGTTTCCTCTTAAGCATCCATCACGAAGCGCAGGCGCTTGTGCACGAGAAGTATAGCTGTGAACTCGGCAGGAACCTCCATGGTGTCAGCAACGCTAGTCAAGGCACCATGAGCCGAAGGTCCGCAGCTCGCTGTACGCCCTCCATGGTGGTTGGTGCAAGTTAACTAGGCATTGCCAACGTATCCCACACACAGACGTCTACCATCGTATAAGGGTCATCCCACGCTTGTGATATAGCAGCTGCAAATACGGCAGTACACTTGGCCTCTACGTCTCTCACTGACTTCGTGTCTGACCAATCCCCCACGTATGACTCGTAATCATCACAAGGGACGCCTGCCCCCTCCTGGTGGTCAGCCACATGCTCCCGCCATATGGCACTATCCAGTGCATCAATCATGTTCTATCATGTGGTAGTCGGGAAACACTCCACCCCACCACCAGCCAACATACTAGCGGAAACCAGGAAAGGGTGGCGCATCAACGCCGCGAATAGGGACGAGGGTGACAGCTCTTGTGCAACTCCTGCCACTGCCATAGCAATTCCAATCGTCCCGACAATCGTCAAGGTATCAACAGCCTCTACTGCCTCTCTCGCTCCCTCCGCCACATCGGCTGTAATCTCCAACTCCATCTATAAAGGTGACACAGCGTCAGACCACTCCTCCTCAGACGAACAATCCTCCCCCACAGCTGAGGCATCTTTCCCCTCCAGATGATGCGCCAACAAAGTGTGTCGCGCGCCTCCGTCTACTACGTCAATCCTCGGCTCCACGGTACTCATCTGCAAACACTCCATCCCCTCCAAGATCGACACCGGCAGAAGCTTAGAGAGGGTAAAACACCAATCTTGCGACTAGGGACGAGGGAATCAGCTCCTCAATGATGTCCGTCACAGGTGGTGCTGGTGCTGTCTGCATTGCTACTGCTAGCTGAGCACGTCTAACCAGTCGTGCCATGTGTTGTCTCACGCGGCGAGTGCGTGCACGAGGGGTGCCGCCAGAAGGGACGGCTAAGTGAGCGACAGAGTCGGAGGTCAGGATGACTCCGACTAACTTCAGGACTGAGCAGAGGGCGTCGGATGTGGAGTTGAGGTCGGGTGGCAAGGCACCGTTGGGTGAGGACAATGTCAGAGGTGAGGATGGCGAGGAGGAAGATGGGGTTGTCTGTAGTGGTGAGGATGGTGGGAACAACTCGCTCAGAGACCACATGGTCTACGAGCTATTGCACCATACGTTTTAAACCCTGGAGCTCGGCGTACAACACTGCCATGGATCCACTAAGGAATGCCACGCTATCGGCTGACAACGTCTCTCAGTCGGATGGTGAAGACAAGGACGAGAACGTATCCAGGGCGGTCGCCACCACGTAGGACACTGGCGACACTGGCGCCCGCCATGGTGCCGATCCCCATAGTAGTAACAGGTGAAGCTAATAGACGCCCAAGGCGTGTGCCACGGGTACAACTGCCAGCGTGGACTCGACGCCTGGCATGCATGCTGTGCTGGCGCCAACCACAGCACAGGCTACGCTCCCTGCCACGCGAGTGTGCTCAACTCCGGAGCCTGGCGTGGGTGAGTACACAATGCACTCGCTCTTGCTGGCACAAGGCAAAAGGGGGAGGTGGGCGATCGAATCACAGTCTCTGAGATGCGATCGAATGTCAACACGAGAGTTAGTGTAATGTGGGACCTCAAGTCGCCTTTGTTGTTGTTGTTGTTGTTGTAGTTGCTGTCTACGGCCGCCGTCAACGTTGACGGCGGTGGTCCCCGTCACACTTCCAGTGGCTGGTAACGTTGTTGGTGGTGCCGCTATGGCAGCGGCTGCTACTACTACACCGGTCGTTGTCACCAACCGACAGTTGTGACCTCCGGACACCTCTCCTTTTCTTTCCTTTTTTTCTTTTCGTGTTCACCAAACGCTCGGTGCTAGAGGGGTTCCCCTCCTCAGGGATGTTTTCGATTGCTCATTTGAAGACCTCCTTGACCTCCTCCCCCTTCTTTTGTTTTTGGTTTTCTTTTTCCAAGTGCAACCTCCTCGGGTTCCTCTTTGGGATTGTTGTGGGCTGCCCCACTAGAAGACCCCTAGGTCCTCTCCCCCTCTGTTTTTTTTTCTTCACTGTCCACCTCGATCCTCGCCTTGAGCAAGGTTGTTGAGCGAGCTCACTCGGTGAGCTCGTCGAGCGAGCTTGCACGGTGAGCTCGTCAAGCGAGCTTGCTTGGCGAGCTCATTGACTTACAAGCTCGCTGAAAGCAAGGAGTTTTGTGCCGCTTGCTTGCATCGCAAAGCTGCAATGCAGCTTAGCGCTACCAGTAAGCAGCAGCAGTGGCTGCTGCCATTGCGGCTGCCACTGCTGCGCGGGCTGCTGCTTCTATTACAACAAGAGTGAGCAGCTACGGCTGCGCACTGTAGCTGCCCGCCGCTTCCACCGCTGCTGCTGCTGCCGGTGTGCCTACTGCCCACGACTGCTGCTGCTGTAGCTGCTTGTCGATGCTACTGCTACTGTTGCTCACTGCCACCTACTGCTACTACTCACAGACCCATGCTGCTTGCTACTACTAGTTGCTGCCGCTAGGTGCTCACTGCCGCCTACCGCTACTACTTGCACTTGCCTGCTACTACTGCGCGCCGCAGCCGCTGGAGCACCTGCTTGCCACTACTACTCCTGTTGCCGCCTGCTCCTGCTCGTGCCACTTGCTGCTACTGCTATTGCTGATGCTAGCTGATTCTGCTAGCTGCTACTATCAGCTTCTAGCTATTGCTAGTGGCTGGTATTCCTGCGTGTGCAGCAAATGTGGTTGTGGCGACTATTGCTCTACTACTGCGGCTGCTCCTACCGTGGCTGCCGCTGCTTTACCTTCTCACTGTTCTCTCATAGTGGTCGCTACAGCTAATGCAGTGACAATGGCTGCCACGGCTACTGTGCAGCGCCGACCTCATCGGCTACCTCCTGATGTTGCCTTGGCTATTGCTGGTGTAGCTCCTCACACCGTGACAGCATGAGCACTCCTCACACCATGGAGCGTAGTGTGGTGATCAATACCAGGATTGTTGCGGTTATGTGACTCACACTACTACTGCTGATGTTGCGTCTCTGTTGCATAACACCAGGAGCTGTGACTAATTTGCTCTGATACCATGAGAAGATGCATGGAAGCTTCCTAGCAACACAGCGGTTGACTAGTTGTCAATGCTAGGTCAAACGGTAACGACAGTCACAAGTCGTACACACAGTGACAAGGGTATGACTAGGAGACACAAGTCAAAGTGTCAGAATGCTTCAATACCCGAGTAATGTAAAGAGCGATAACAAGTGACAAGCACACAGTATAAATAGTTGCCACGGCGCATGGTGGGTGACGCACGCGAGAGTGTCAATTTGTCCTAAAACCGGCCCAAATCCACTATTTTGGTCATAACTCCGCACACATGTTTCCAAACGCATCACCATTTGAACCTAAAGATGCAAAATTTCGAGCCAAATTCTACGACTGGTCATATGCACAAGTCTAGCATCGACCAATGGAGAGAAAATGCAAAACATACAAAGCGGGCTCAAGAGCCAGCCCAGCGAGGAAACTCTAGCGTCTGTAGAAAAACCGCAAAGGACCCCGGCAAGCACCCAAGATGTCGTGGCAACTGTCTAGCAGCTGCTAGTGGATGGAGTCAGAACTCATCAGTGCTTCGGCGTCAGCTGCGCCCGCATCAGGGATCATTTCACCGTGATGTTCAGTATTGCTGCTCCACACCACCACTGCGGGGTGACAGGTGAAAGCCACATAAACCAACAATGGGTTGGAAGGGGGAGGGGGGAGCAGGCGGCCGGGCTGGCGAGCAGTCCGCCTGGCAGGTACAGGATAGGGAGGCACAAGTGGAGGTTGGTGGGCATACAGGCCATCGAACATGCCGGCCATCGAACCTGCGGCGAAAGGCAAGCAAGAGGGGGAGGGCTGACTGGTGGAGAAGCAGATGATAGGGACTACCCGGGGGCTGGTGTTGTGCGGGAGAGGAGAGGGGCAAGGGGCGGCGGACAGAGGGAAACTCGTTGATAGAGTTTTCACAAACGTTTGGAGGGTATGTGAGAAAGTGAGTAAACAAGATGCCGACAATCAAGCATGCATGCAAAAGGAGGAACACGCAGCAACCCATGCTTGCGCACATGCACGTGCATGTCTTCATGCATGCATGCATGATCCTGTACATGTCTTTTTCTTTGCATGCATGCCTTCAAAATTGTCTTTACGTGTGCATGTGTGTTTTAAACCCGTGAACACACACACACACACACACACACACACACACACACACACACACACACACACACACACACAC
>SZWC01021715.1:20920-37586 GCA_023375785.1 Penium margaritaceum | reverse complement strand
CCCGACTTCTAGTTCCCACGTGAGACACGGGTCAGTTTAGGTGGAAGCGCCTTCTCGCAACGCAACGGTGTCTATTTTTTAATTCAAAGGGCTACACGGCGACATGCCGCAGTTACTTGCCGAGTCACGGCCAGCCATGTTGGTTTTTATATCCGTAAGCACTCACTCTATACTCATGCAATCAGCCACGATGGACTCTGTACGTCGCCGAACAACAGCACGCTGTGCACTCGTCTGTTACTTGAGAGATGTGCACACGCGTATCGTCAAACTCATCTACGAGCTCATCTCCTCCCTCGTCCTCCGAATGCTGTCTAGTCTCAGCTGGAGGCGGATGCATGATGGCGACTTCCGAGAGTCCGATTGGCTGGCGGAGCTGCGGCATGGTCATCCACCGCGCCTTTACAATATGTGCCAGATGACTGTGGTTATGTTATAGAGCATCTTGCATGATGTGTCAATGCTCGCCTCACTACGCAACAGCTTCTCGTCAACGTGCTGTTGACGAGAAGCTGTTGATATACTTGCAATGCGTTTGCATGGCATGCCACCCGGCAGCTGATGGAGTGTTTTTAACGAGGAGCTGCCACTATCCATCGAGTCCTCCGCGAGGTCGTGGATGCCGTTTTGGAACTTGCTCCAGTCGTCGTTCGACAACTACGCGCTAGAGATCCGCCGTTCGTCTCATGGGAAGGACGGATGGATTACCTCCTTTTTTTCGCAAACAGCATCGGCGCCATTGACGGGGCGCATTCAACCATCATTGTCACGCGCCACCGACGGCCTGCGTTCATCAATCGTCACTCGCAAGTGATGCAGAACATCCTTGCGTCGGTAACCCACATCTACGGCTTGCGTTCATTTCTATGGGCTGGAAGGGCTTGGTCCATGATGCGCGTACTGTGATTTGTGATGTTTCTTGTCCACGTGTACAGTTTATTGTGACCAATCGGCCGTGTCCATGCACGTGCAGATCCCTGATTCGGACCCAGGTGGTACCGATGCGTCGTCTGGTCGTGGACTACCAGCTTGGAGCTGACCGACGACCGTCCCAGAGCTCAGGACGCTCCATGGGACCTCTTGCACTTTTCATGCACCACGTAGGAGTTTATCGGTGGAGTGGCTGTGGGCCTGATTTGCATGTTTTAACATGTTGTGTCTACCGTTTGATGTAGGATGCATGCATGTGACCATTCGTAGCGTCCAGCTTGTGATTTTGCACGTCTGGGTTTAGACGGCGTAGCATTCTGACATGTCTACACTGAGTTACAGCCAAAACAATGGTTTTGGGTGGTTTTAGGACAGACCTTGTGCTGCCGCGTTCAACACCCCCCGTGCACCGCGGCAAGTACTTATGCCATGGACCTGTCATTTGTTATTTCTCTCTACAAATGCTATTGAAGCATTCTGACACTTTGCCTTGTGTCTCCTAGCCAAACCCTCACCGTTGTGTGTACGACTTGTAACTGACCGTTTGACCAGGCATTGTCGCCTAGTCAGCGGCTATGTCGCTAGGAAGCTTCCACACATTTTCTCATGGTATCAGAGCAGCGAGACCTCTCTCGCTCAACTGCTCCGTAGAGATGCAACACCGACAGCAGTAGTGAGAGTCACTGCCGCCGCCGTATCCTGGGACTCGTTGCAGCCGTTTTCAGCAGCGACATCAGCACGCAGACCCCACCACCACCACTGGGTGAGCTGCGGCATTTACCAGCTCCAATAGCCAAATCGAGCAGCAGCAGCAGCACTGGGTGGCAGGAACAGCCGTGTGTGGCTAGGCATTCTAACAAAAGGAAGGGAAGCAGCTCCCAGCAACAGCCCGCAATAGCAACTCGCAGCACAAAGCGGCGGCTGTGAGCAACATCAGCGCGTAGCGACAACAGCAGTGAGCAGCGGCAGCGGCTGCGAGCAGCACCAGCGGCAGCGGTAACCGCGGACAGAAGCAGCAGCGCGGCGATAGCAACAACATCATTGCGCTTGTTGTAGCGCGAGCAACAACGGTAGCATTAGCAGCATTGCAGTAGAAGCAGTAGCATTCCAACAATAGCAGTAGCTATAACATCGGAGCAGCAGCGGCCCCAGCGGCAGCATACCCTGCGCAGCAGCAGCCACGACTGCTCTGCTGTGCATCACTACTACGCCAAGCTACTACGCAGCACCTTTGCTGTGCAGCCCGGCAGCTGCGGAGCTAGGCGGATTCTGTGCAACTGCACAACTGCGCAACTGTGCAATCGCGCAAGGGGGTGACGAGGTCCCCCCCTCACATCGAGGAGTCCGCATAACTCTAAAAAAAAAAAAAACTGTGCTGACGTCAGAATTTTCCTTGCTGACGTCATTAGGTCCATGCTGACAACAGCAAACCCCTGCTGATGTCAGCACTTGCCTTAGTCAAATTTTGGGGTCGGAAAGTCAAACTTTTCCAGCGATTCAACTCCTCCAGAACCGCTGACGGTTTTGAAATCCAACCTGTTTGACGTCCCAGTCCATACTCAGCGCTGACATGGCTACAACCGATGACAAGGGCAAATGACCATCAGATCCCTCGTCCTCCTCCTCAGGATTCAGGAGCCCACGCTCGCAGCCATTGCGGATCTGAGGAGTCAACAGGATGAGATACGTCGTCAGCAGCAGCAGCAGATTGACGCCATCCGTGCGCTCACTGATCTTATTCGTGGCCAGTCCACGGCCCCATACCAAACATCCGGGGGAGTCGGTGGTGCCATACCTTGTGCACAGCAGTCGGCATCTACGCCGAGGAGAGCAGCAGGACAGGACCCGCCAGGACCCGCCACTTTTCGATCCTTTGGATGAGGACCCCGACATGCCAGGGATGGATGATGACACCCATGAGAGGGAGATTTGCGTGCTTCAGGAGCGTCTCCACCAGCTTCAAATGCGTTCCGGTACTCTGTTCCCGGATACCCGACCCTCACCTGATCAATACCTCGGCAACTTTCCTCGTCCCGATGTCTTCCCCATCCCTCGTCCTTCCCAGCCTATGGTTGCTCTCCCCACGGANTGTTATTTCTCTCTACAAATGCTATTGAAGCATTCTGACACTTTGCCTTGTGTCTCCTAGCCAAACCCTCACCGTTGTGTGTACGACTTGTAACTGACCGTTTGACCAGGCATTGTCGCCTAGTCAGCGGCTATGTCGCTAGGAAGCTTCCACACATTTTCTCATGGTATCAGAGCAGCGAGACCTCTCTCGCTCAACTGCTCCGTAGAGATGCAACACCGACAGCAGTAGTGAGAGTCACTGCCGCCGCCGTATCCTGGGACTCGTTGCAGCCGTTTTCAGCAGCGACATCAGCACGCAGACCCCACCACCACCACCGGGTGAGCTGCGGCATTTACCAGCTCCAATAGCCAAATCGAGCAGTAGCAGCAGCACTGGGTGGCCAGAACAGCCGTGTGTGGCTAGGCATTCTAACAAAAGGAAGGGAAGCAGCTCCCAGCAACAGCCCGCAATAGCAACTCGCAGCACAAAGCGGCGGCTGTGAGCAACATCAGCGCGTAGCGACAACAGCAGTGAGCAGCGGCAGCGGCTGCGAGCAGCACCAACGACAGCGGTATCCGCGGACAGAAGCAGGAGCGCGACGATAGCAACAACATCATTGCGCTTGTTGTAGCGCGAGCAACAACGGTAGCATTACCAGCATTGCAGTAGAATCAGTAGCATTCCAACAATAGCAGTAGCTATAACAGCGGAGCAGCAGCGGCCCCAGCGGCAGCATACCCTGCGCAGCAGCAGCCACGGCTGCTCTGCTGTGCATCACTACTACGCCAAGCTACTACGCAGCACCTTTGCTGTGCAGCCCGGTAGTTGCGGAGCTGGGTGGATTCTGTGCAACTGCACAACTGCGCAACTGTGCAATCGCGCAAGGGGGTGACGAGGTCCCCCCCTCACATCGAGGAGTCCGCATAACTCTAAAAAAACGAAAAAACTGTGCTGACGTCAGAATTTTCCTTGCTGACGTCATTAGGTCCATGCTGACAACAGCAAACCCCTGCTGATATCAACACTTGCCTTAGTCAAGTTTTGGGGTCGGAAAGTCAAACTTTTCCAGCGATTCAACTCCTCCAGAACCGCTGACGGTTTTGAAATCCAACCTGTTTGACGTCCCAGTCAATACTCAGCGCTGACATGGCTACAACCGATGACAAGAGCAAATGACCATCAGATCCCTCGTCCTCCTCCTCAGGATTCAGGAGCCCACGCTCGCAGCCATTGCGGATCTGAGGAGTCAACAGGATGAGATACGTCGTCAGCAGCAGCAGCAGATTGACGCCATCCGTGCGCTCACTGATCTTATTCGTGGCCAGTCCACAGCCCCATACCAAACATCCGGGGGAGTCGGTGGTGCCATACCTTGTGCACAGCAGTCGGCATCTACGCCGAGGAGAGCAGCAGGACAGGTCCCGCCAGGACCCGCCACTTTTCGATCCTTTGGATGAGGACCCCGACATGCCAGGGATGGATGATGACACCCATGAGAGGGTGATTTGCGTGCTTCAGGAGCGTCTCCACCAGCTTCAAATGCGTTTCGGTACTCTGTTCCCGGATACCCGACCCTCACCTGATCAATACCTCGGCAACTTTCTTCGTCCCGATGTCTTCCCCATCCCTCGTCCTTCCCAGCCTATGGTTGCTCTCCCCACGGAACGACAATTCAAGGACTTCGAGACACCGTCCCCACGCTATGTCAGCGAGGACGGCATTGAGTGCTGGGAGACTTTCTTCTAGGTCTAGGCCACTTCAGAGGGGGTATGGCCCTACTATCACAGTCCGTACCAAGTTACAGACCGCGCTCAGGTGCTAATTGCGGCTAGGGCGATGCTCAGACTACTTTACGCCATGTCACGCAAAACTGTCGTGGACTTTCGCCCCATCCTTGGAGAGGTCGGCACGGGCGTGGGTGCTGATCAACGTGGGGGCTGGGACCTGGCACTATCTCTGCTTGCTGTATAGACGCACGCCACCGTGCGACTCACATTCGCGCTTTCCACTCCCTTCGTCAAGGACCTGCCGAGTCCGCAGCTTCTGACGGGTGGCATGCCATGCGCATTTACACGCGCCTTTGGACTTCAGGAGGTGCATAAACTTNGGGGGTATGGCCCTACTATCACAGTCCGTACCAAGTTACAGACCGCGCTCAGGTGCTAATTGCGGCTAGGGCGATGCTCAGACTACTTTACGCCATGTCACGCAAAACTGTCGTGGACTTTCGCCCCATCCTTGGAGAGGTCGGCACGGGCGTGGGTGCTGATCAACGTGGGGGCTGGGACCTGGCACTATCTCTGCTTGCTGTATAGACGCACGCCACCATGCGACTCACATTCGCGCTTTCCACTCCCTTCGTCAAGGACCTGCCGAGTCCGCAGCTTCTGACGGGTGGCATGCCATGCGCATTTACACGCGCCTTTGGACTTCAGGAGGTGCATAAACTTTGTGCATGAACGTTGTGCATAAACTTTATGCATAAACATTGTGCAAAAACTTTGTGAATGAAATTTTTGCATAAGCTTTGTGCATAAACTTTAAGCATAAACGTTGTGCATTAACTTTGTGCATAAACGTTGTGCATAAACTTTGTGCATAAACTTTGTGTAGAAAATTTGTGCATACAATTTGTGCACAAACGTTTGTGCATAAACTTTGTTCACAAACGTTGTGCGTAAACTTTGTAAAGAAACTTTGTGCTTACACGTTGTGGAAAAACATTGTACAAAAACGTTGTGCATTAACTTTGTGCACAAAATCTGTGCATAATCTTTGTGCATAAACTTTGTGCATAATATTTGGGCATAAACTTTGTGCATAAAATTTGGGCATAAACTTTGTGCATAAAATTTTGTGCATAAAGTTTGTGCATAAACTTTGTAAATAAACTTTGTGCATCAACTTTGTGCATACACGTTGTGCATAAACATTGTGCAGAAACTTTGTGCATAAACGTTGCGCATAAAATTTGTGCATAACTTTTGTGCACAATCTCTGTGCATGAACTTTGTGCACAAACATTGTGCATAAACTTTGTGCATAAAATTTGTGCATAAAATTTGTGCATAAACTTTGTGCATAAAAGTTGTGCGTAAACTTTCTGCATAAAGTTTGTGCATTAGCTTTTTGCATAAACGTTGTGCATAAACTTTGTACATAAACTTTGTGCATAAACTCTTTGCATAAACTTTGTGCATAAACTTTGTGCACAAACGTTGTGCAAAAACGTTTTGCACAAACTTTGTGCATAAACTTTGTGCATAAACTTTGTGCACAAACTTTGTGCATAAACTTTGTGCATAAACTTTGTGCATAACATTTGGGCATAAACTTTGTGCATAAAAATTGGGCATAAACTTTGTGCATAGAGTTTGTGCATAAGATTTGTGTATAAAATTTGTGCATAAACGTTTTTCATTAACGTTGTGCATAAACATTGTGCATAAACGTTGTGCATAAAATTTGTGCATAGCGTTTGTGCACCATCTCTGTGCATGAACTTTGTGCACAAACATTGTCCATAAACTTTGTGCATAAAATTTGTGCATGATATTTGTGCATAAACGTTGTGCATAAACATTGTGCATGAAGTTTGTGCATAAACGTTTTGTCATAAACGTTGTGCATAAACTTTGTACATAAACTTTGTGCATAAACTATTTGCATAAACTTTGTGCATAAACGTTGTCCACAAACGTTGTGCGAAAACGTTTTGCACAAACTTTGTGCATAAACTTTATGCATAAACTTTGCGCACAAACTTTGTGCATAAACTTTGTGCATAAACCTTGTGCATAAGATTTGGGCATAAACTTTGTGCATAAGATTTGCGCATAAACTTTGTGCATAAAGTTTGTGCATAAACTTTGTGAATAAACTTTGTGCATAAACTTTGTGCATTAACGTCGTGCATAAATATTGTGCATAAACATTGTGCATAAACGTTTTGCATAAAGTTTGTGCATAAGGTTTGTGCACATTCTCTGTGCATGAACTTGGTGCACAAACAATGTGCATAAACGTTATGCATAAAATTTGTGCATAGACGTTGTGCATAGAATTTCTGCATAAAGTTTGTGCATTAACTTTTTGCACAAAAGTTGTGCATAAACTTTGTACATAACCCTTTGTCCATAAACTCTTTGCATAAACTTTGTGCATAAAATTTGTGCACAAACGTTGTGCAAAACCGTATTGCACAAACTTTGTGCATAAACTTTGTGCATACTTTTTTTGCAAACAATTTGTACATATACTCTGTGCATAAACTTTGTGCATAACATTTCATCATAAACTTTGTGCATACAATTTGGACATAAACTTTGTGCATAATCTTTGTGCATAAAGTTTGTGCATAAAGTTTGTGCATAAACTTTGTGAATAAACTTTGTGCATAAACTTTGTGGATTGACGTTGTGCATAAGCATTCTACATAAACTTCGTGCATAAACGTTGTGCATAATATTTGTGCATAAGGTTTGTGCACAATCTCTGTGCATGAACTTTGTGCACAAACATTGTGCATAAAATTTCTGCATAGAATTCGTGCATAAACGTTGTGCATAAAGTTTGTGCATGAATTTTGTGCATACAGTTTGTGCATAAACGTTTTGCATAAACGTTGTGCATAAACGTTATACATAAACTTTGTGCATGAACTATTTGCATAAACTTTGTGCATAAAGTTTGTGCACGAACGTTGTGCAAAAATGTTTTGCACAAACGTTGTGCATAAACTTTGTGCATAAACTTTGTGCACAAACTTTGTGCATAAACTTTGTGCACAAACTTTGTGCATAAACTTTCTACATAAAGTTTGTGGATAAACTTTGTGCATTAACGTTGTGCATAAACATTGTGCATAAACTTTGTGCATAAACTTTGTGCAAAAACTTTGTGCATAAACTTTGTGCACAAACTTTGTGCATATACTTTCTACATAAAGTTTGTGCATAAACTTTGTGCCTTAACGTTGTGCATAAACATTGTGCATAAACTTTGTGCATAAACGTTGTGCATAGAGTTTGTGCACAAGATTTGTGCATAATCTCTGTGCATGAACATTGTGCACAAACATTGTGCATAAACTCTGTGAATAAAATTTGTGCGTAAACGTTGTGCATAAACTTTGTGCATAAAGTTTGTGGATTAAATATTTGCATAAACGTTGTGCATAAAGTTTGTACATAAACCTTTGTGCATAAAATCTTTGCATAAACCTTGTGCATAAACGTTGTGCACAAACGTTGTGCAAAAACGTTTTGCACAAACTTTGTGCATAAACTTTGAGCATGAACTTTGTGCACAAAATTTGTGCATAAACTTTGTGCATAAACCTTGTGCATAACATTTGGGCATAAACTTTGTGCATAATATTTGGGCATAAACTTTGTGCATAAAGTTTGTGCATAAAATTTGTGAATAAACTTTGTGCATAAACTTTATGCATTAACGTTGTGCATAAATATTGTGCATAAACATTGTGCATAAACGTTGTGCATAAAGTGCACAATCTCTGTGTATGAACTTTGTGCACAAACATTGTGCATAAACTTTGTGCATAAAATTTGTGCATAAACGTTGTGCATAAACTTTCTGCATAAAGTTTGTGCATTAACTTCTTGCACAAACGTTGTGCATAAACTTTGTACACAACCCTTTGTCCATAAACTCTTTGCATAAACTTTGTGCATAAACTTTGTGCACAAATGTTGTGCAAAAACGTATTGCACAAACTTTGTGCATAAACTTGTGCATAAACTTTGCGCAAAAACTTTGTGCATATACTCTGTGCATAAACTTTGTGCATAACATTTCATCATAAACTTTGTGCATACAATTTGGACATAAACTTTGTGCATAAAGTTTGTGCATAAACTTTGTGAATAAACTTTGTGCATAAACTTTGTGGATTGACGTTGTGCATAAACTTTGTGGATTGACGTTGTGCATAAACATTGTACACAAACGTTGTGCATAAACGTTGTGCATAAAACTTGTGCATAAGGTTTGTGCACAATCTCTGTGCATGAACTTTGTGCACAAACATTGTGCATAAAACGTCTCCATAAAATTTGTGCATAAACGCTGTGCATAAACTTTTTGCATGAAGTTTGTGCATAAAGTTTGTGCATAAACTTTTTGCATAAACATTGTGCATGAATTTTATACATAAGCTTTGTGCCTGAACTATTTCTATAAACTTTGTGCATAAAGTTTGTGCATGAACGTTGTGCAAAAACGTTTTGCACAAACTTTAAGCATAAACTTTGTTCATAAACTTTGTGCACAAACTTTGCGCATAAACTTTGTGCACAAACTTTGTGCATAGTCTTTCTGCATAACGTTTGTGCGTAAACTTTGTGCATTAACGTTGTGCATAAACATTGTGCATAAACCTTGTGCATAAACGTTGTGCATAAAGTTTGTGCAAAAGGTTTGTGCTAAATCTCTGTGCATGAACTTTGTGCACAAACATTGTGCATAAACTTTGTGCATAAAATTTGTGCCTAAACGTTGTGCATAAACTTTGTGCATAAATTTTGTGGATTGCGTTTTTGCATAAACGTTATGCATAAAGTTTGTACATAAACCTTTGTGCATAAAATCTTTGCATAAACTTTGTGCATAAACTTTGTGCACAAACGTTGTGCAAAACGTTTTGCACAAACTTTGTGCATAAACTTTGTGCATAAACGTTCTGCAAAAACTTTGTGCATAAACGTTGTGCATAAACTTTGTGCATAAAATTTCATCATAAACTTTGTGCATAAACTTTGTGCATAAACTTTGTGCAGAACGTTTCTGAATAAACTTCGTGCATAAACATTGTACATAAACTTTGTGCATAAATATTGTGCATAAAATTTGTGCATAAGGTTTGTGAACAATCTCTGTGCATGAACTTTGTGCACAAACATTGTGCATAAAATTTCTGCATAAAATTTGAGCATAAACGTTGTGCATAAACTTTGTGCATGAAGTTTGTGCATACATTTTGTGCATAAGCTTTTTGCATAAACGTTGTGCATAAACTTTGTACATAAACTTTGTGCATGAACTACTTGCATAAGCTTTGTGCATAAAGTTTGTGCACAAACGTTGTGCAAAAACGTTTTGCACAAACTTTGTGCATAAAATTTGTGCATAAACTTTGTGCACAAACTTTGTGCATAAACTTTGTGCACAAACTTTGTGCATAAACTTTCTGCATAAAGTTTGTGCATAAACTTTGTGCATTACCGTTGTGCATAAACACTGTGCATAAACTTTGTGCATAAACGTTGTACATAAAGTTTGTGCATAAGGTTTGTGCACAATCTCTGTGCATGAACTTTGTGCACAAACATTGTGCATAAAAGTTTTGCATAAAATTTATGCATAAACGTTGTGCATAAACTTTGTGCATAAAGTTTGTGGATTAAATTTTTGCATGAATGTTGTGCATAAACTTTGTATATAAACCTTTGTGCATAAACTCTTTGCGTAAACTTTGTGCATAAACTTTGTGCACAAACGTTGTGCAAAAACGTTTTGCACAAAATTTGTGCATAAACTTTGTGCATAAACTTTCTGCAAAAACTTTGTGCATAAACTTTGTGCATAAACGTTGTGCATAACATTTCATAATAAACTTTGTGCATAACACTTGGCCATAAACTTTGCACATAAACTTTGTGCATAATGTTTGTGCATAAAATTTCTGAAAAAACTTTGTGCATAAACTTTGTGCATTAACCTTGTGCATATACATTGTGCATAAACTTTGTGCATAAACGCTGTGCATAAAATATGTGCATAAGGTTTGTGCACAATCTCTGTGCATGAACCTTGTGCACAAACATTGTGCATAAACTTTGTGCATAAAATTTGTGCATAAACGTTGTGCATAAACTTTGTGAAAAACGTTTGTGCATTAACGTTTTGCATAAACGTTGTGCATAAACTTTCTACATAAACTTTGTGCATAAACTTTGTGCATAAACTATGTGCACAAACGTTGTGCAAAAACGTTTTGCACAAAATTTGTGCATAAACGTTGTGCATGAACTTTGTGCAAAAATTTTGTGGATAAACTTTGCGCATAAACTTTGTGCACAAACGTTGTGCATACACATTTTTCATAGACGTTGTGCATTAACTTTGTGCATCACCTTGGTGCATAAACATTGTGCATAAATGTTGTGGATAAACTTTGTGCATAAATATTGTGCATAAACGTTGTGCACAAACTTTGTGCATAAGCTTTGTGAAGAAAATTTGTGCATAAGATTTGTGCATAAACGTTTTGCAAAACCTTTGTGCATAAACTTTGTACTTAAACTTTGTGCATGAACGTTGTGCATAAACGTTGTGCATAAACATTGTGCATAAACTTTGTGCATAAAATTTGTGCATAAACGCTGTGCATAAACTTTATGCATAAACTTTGTGCATATACGTTGTGCATAAAGTCTGTTTACTATTGTTGTGCATAAACTTTGTGCATGAATTCTGTGCATAAACGTTTTACACAAATGTTGTGCATAAATGTTGTGCTTAAACGTTGTCCATAAACTTTGTGCATAAACTTTGTGCAGAAACTTTGTGAGAAAACTTTGTGCAAATATTTTGTGCGTTAAATTTGTGCAGAAAGTCTGTGCATAAACTTTGTGCATAAACTTTGTGCATAAACTTTGTTCATTAACTTTGTGCATAAACTTTGTGCATAAAGTTTGTGCATAAACTATGTGCATAAACCTTTGCACAAACTTTGTGCATAAACTTTGTGCATAAACGTTGTGCACAAACGTTGTGCATAAACTTTGTGCACAAACTTTGTGGATGACCTTTGTGCATAAACTTTGTGCACAAACGTTGTGCATAAGCTTTGTGGAAAAAATTTGTGCGTAAACTTTGTGCAGAAAGATTGTGCACTAAATTTGTGCATAAATTGTTGCATAAACTTTGTGCATAAAAGTTGTGCATAAACTTTGTGCATAAACTTTGTCCATAAACGTTGTGCATAAACATTGTGCATAAACTCTGTGCACAAAATTTGTGCATAAACTTTGTGCATAAACTTTGTGCATAAACTTTGTGCATTACCTTTGTTCATTAACTTGGTGCATAAACTTTGTGCATAAAGTTTGTGTATAAACTTTTGCACAAACTTTGTGCATAAACTTTGTGCATAAACTTCGTGCATAGACTTTGTGCATAAACTTTGTGCATAAACATTGTGCATCAACTTTGTGCATAAAACTTGTGCATAAACTTTGGCATAGACTTTGTGCATAAAAGTTGTGCATAAACATTGTGCATAAACTTTGTTCATAAAATTTGTGAGAAAAATTTCTGCATAAACGTTTTGCATAAACTTTCTGCATAAACGTTTTGCACAAAACTTTGTGCATAAACTTTGTGCAGAAACTTTGTGCATAAACTTTGTGCATAAAATTTCTGCAAAAACTTTGTGCATACACTTTGTGCATAAAGATTGTGCATAAAGTTTGAGCACAAACTTTGTGCATAAACGTTGTGCATAAACATTGTGCATAAATGTCGTGCATAAACTTTGTGCATAAACTTTGTGTTTAAACTTTGTGCATAATATTTGTGCAGAAGCGTTCTACATAAACTTTGTGCATAAACTTTGTGCATACAGTTTGTGCATAAACATTGTGCATAACATTTATGCATAAAATATGTGCAGAAACATTGTGCATAAACTTTGTGCATAAACGTTGTGCACAAAGATTTGTGCACAAACGTTTTGCATAAACTTTGTTTAGAAACTTTGTGCATAAACTTTGTGTAGAAACTTTGTGCAGATACTTTGTGCATAAACCTTGTGCATAGAATTTTTGCAGAAACGTTGTGCATTAACTTTGTGCATATACGTTTTGCATAAACGTTGTGCATAAAGTTTTCCCAGAAACTTTGTGCATTAACTTTGTCCATAAACTGTGTGCAGAAACTTTGTGCATAAACTTTGTAGATAAACTTTGTGCATAAACGTTGTGCATAAAGTTTTCCCAGAAACTTTGTGCATTAACTTTGTCCATAAACTGTGTGCAGAAACTTTGTGCATAAACTTTGTAGATAAACTTTGTGCATAAACGTTTTGCATAAACTTTGTGCATAACCTTTGTGAAAAAACTTTGTGCATAAACTTGGTGCATGCTTTGTGCATGTCCTTTTTGCATAAACTTTGTGCATAAAATATGTGCATAAACTTTGTGCATAACCTTTGTGAAAAAACTTTGTGCATAAACTTGGTGCATGCTTTGTGCATGTCCTTTTTGCATAAACTTTGTGCATAAAATATGTGCATAAACTTTGTGCATAAGCGTTTTGCAAAAATTCTGTGCATAAACTTTGTGCATACACTTTGTGCCAAAAAGTTGTGCATAAGCTTTGAGCATAGACTTTGAGCATGAAAGTTGTGCATGAACTTTGTGCATAAACTTTGTGCATAAACATTGTGCATTAAACTTCTGCATAAAATTTGTCCATAAACTTTGTGCATAAACGTTTTGCAAAAATTCTGTGCATAAACTTTGTGCATACACTTTGTGCCAAAAAGTTGTGCATAAGCTTTGAGCATAGACTTTGAGCATGAACGTTGTGCATGAACTTTGTGCATAAACTTTGTGCATAAACGTTTTGCAAAAATTCTGTGCATAAACTTTGTGCATACACTTTGTGCCAAAAAGTTGTGCATAAGCTTTGAGCATAGACTTTGAGCATGAACGTTGTGCATGAACTTTGTGCATAAACTTTGTGCATAAACATTGTGCATTAAATTTCTGCATAAAATTTGTCCATAAACTTTGTGCATAAACGTTGTGCATAAACGTTTTGCATTAACTTTGTGCATAAACTTTGTGCATAAACTTTGTTCATAAACTTTGTGCATAAACTTTGTGCATAAATGTTGTACAGAAACTTTGTGAAAAAACGTTGTGCATAAACTTTGTGCAATTAGTTTGTGCATTAACTTTGTGCATAAACTTTCTGCATAACCTTTGTGCATAAACTTTGTGCATTAACTTTGTGAAAAATATTTGTGCATAAACTTTGTGCATAAACCTTGTGCATAAACGTTTTTCATAAACTTTGTTCATAAACCTTGTTCATAAACTTTATGCATAAACTTTGTGCATTGACTTTATTCATTATGTTGAAACAAGGAGATGCTAGTGGTTGAGGGACAAGGAGTAGCACGAGAGACAGAAAGTAGTTTAGGAAGGATGAAACAAGAACAGCCAACACCTAGCTAAAGTAAGGAACAAGCGATAGGACCGGATGGACACCACCACTTTTTCTGCCTCTTGGCAGGTTCGAGCTCGACCTGTTCTTCATTTTTCATGGAACATCCATGCGGCTGAGATAACCCTACGGTTGCTGCATGGGCCCAGATTCTACCACTAAAGAATCTAGTGCATGCACATGACTTCAAACAACAAGCACTGCTCCCGCACAACTGACGAGTCTCGCTGCGTCTTAATGTTTCTATGTTCAACACGATCATGCAAGCACAGTCGTGTGCGCTAGCCAACAGTTGGGCTCCTACATGATAGTGGGTCTTATCCTCATGACAGGTGGGTGACATGAACAGCACGTGGTGTCACTCTTCTCCCACACACAAGTGGGTCTTCACTCAGGGGAGCAAAACAAGAAAGCGCGGCACAAAGCAATGACAGACAAGACCCCGCTCCCACACGAAGGTGGTTCTCTCAAGATGGTGGGTCTCGCAGGTCTCACTGTCGGGTCTGGCTGCGTATTGAATCTACTATGTTCAACGTGACCATGCAAGCAGAGACTTGTACGCGAACCAAGAACGGGGCTCCCACATGAAAGTGGGTCGGACAAGACTCAGCTCCCACACAAAGGTGGGTCTCGCCGGCTAGAGCTGAATACACATGCTAAGCAAGCATGGTCTGAGAGGATGTTGAGAGATACATGGGTGACGCGTATGCATCACATGAAGAGGTTCGTGTAGCGACACTAAGCTGTGGCAGAACAAGGGGTCACGTTGCAAGGAGCTCATCAGTAGAGAGAACCAACGTGGAGGCGTCGTTGATGACCGCTTGAAGAGAGTCAAGGGATAGGGTGGAGACGTATGCTTCAGTGAGGCCGTAGGTAGCAAGGAAGGTAGGGAAGCATCAAATGAGGGCAATGAGCCGATGATGAAGATCACTTAGGACAGGAGAAGAAATGGGTGCGGCAGGCAAGGGCAAAGACGTGGGAGGGGGCGATGGAGGAGGGATGGATAGGCGACGAAGGAGCTGACGGGCTCGCTTGCGGGCACGGGCAGAAACCGGGAGAGTGCAAGGGAGAGGAGAGGATGGAGAGGATGGAAGTAATGAGCAAGGGAGGACTGGAGAAGAGAGACGAGGAGATGACATAGGGGAGGCAGAGGGCGAGGAAGCGAGTGAGAGGGGAGAAGCGGTGGGGGTGGTGGATGTGGAGGAGAGAGGAGAAGGGGAGGGGGAGGGACAAGGTGGGAGGAGGGGAGAGGGAGAATGGTGGAAGAGGGCAGGGGATGGATGGAAGAACAGGTCCAAGGAAGGGGCATAGATGGGGATGAAAGCGAGAGGGTGGGCAATGAGGGAGAGTGGAGGAGATGGTCGGTGGAAATGGAACGTGGGGAGAAGGGCGATGGAAGGGTGGAGGTGACAGGCTTTGAGGGAACACAAGAGGTCGGGGATGGGGGGGAGAGGTTGTGGAAGGAAAGGAGAGAGGGAGATCATGAGGGGGAGGGGTTGGATTGGGAAAGGGGAGGGATGGGAGCGAGGAAAGGGGGGTGGGTGAGGGGAGGATGGACGAGGACAAGGTGGAAGGGGAAGGGGGTAGATAGGTGGGAAAGGGAGTGGAGGAGGGGAGAGGGGGCAGGCAAGGGACTACCGCGAGAGAACAAAGAAGGCGGTTGGCAGCGGCGGGAGAGAGGGAACAAGCACGAGGCGACACGGAAATTAAGAGGATGGCATCTGTGAGAACATGGACGGCACGAAGCAAGGGGCGGGGGGAGGTTGACTCATGAAGAGCGGCGAGACTAGCAACCTGGGTGGCAAAGGCAGGAATACGGGGGAGGAGAGAACGTGGAGACAACGACACAGGGGAAACACACTGGAGACCACGTGGCACCCACAAGGGAGGACGATGTGGACACTACTGCCAAGCATGCCCGGAGGCAGCACAGTAGAAGCACTGAATAGGACCGGAAGGAGCGGATGTGGACAGACGTGGGCCACTGGAACAGGGAGGAAGAGGTGGTGGGATAGAAAAAGGGCTAAGAGGTAGGACACATGATGAAGATGAAGGAAGAGGAAGTACCGAGGGGTGGAACACGAGAAGGGATGCACTCGGAAGCGAGAGGACGGCGGGGAGAGAGGATGGACGACAACACGACATGATGCAATGATGAGAGAGACACGAGGTGAGGGAAGAACACGAGATAGGTCAAACAAAATGGGAGCGAGAGAGCAAGAGGTGGAGAGGAGAGAGTGCGCGAGAGAGAGGGAGAGAGAGAGAGAGAGAGAGAGAGAGAGAGAAAGAGAGAGAGAGAGGGAGAGAGAGTGAGATGCACACAAGGCACACGAGGTACACAACAGGCAGAACAAAATGACAGAACCAAAACCAGAGTACAGAAAGCACACACAAAGTGCAAATATAGAA
>SZWC01021715.1:0-15411 GCA_023375785.1 Penium margaritaceum | reverse complement strand
GGGGAAGCAGACGAGGGAGGAACAAGGAGGGGGAGGAAAAGGAAGAGGGGGGGAGCGGAAGGAATGGGGAAGAAAAAAGGGTGAAGGGCGGACAGGGGGGGGAAGTGGCGAGCAAGCGCCAAGGGAGGGCGACCTCCCAGGAGAAAGAGCGAGCAAGCGGGAAAAAGGAGGGGGGGGGGGGAAGCGACCGTGCGACTCGGGAATACGAGCGCCAAGAGCCACGGACGCCACAGAGGGTGGAGTCGAGCGGCAGCGCAAGGGGGAGGACGGAAAAGCGGGTGCGGGCGGGGGAGGAGGCCTTGGCGCACGGAAGCACGGGGAGAGGTAGCCGGGGGCAGCCATCGGGGACGAGCAGACCGTTGCAAAACCCCACAGCCGATGCGGAAGAGGAAGAGCGACGGGGGAGTAGACGAGAGCAACCCACAGGGAGGACCGTCACAGGCTTGATGCCATGTTGAAACAAGGAGATGCTAGCGGTTGAGGGAGAAGGAGTAGCATGAGAGACAGAAAGTAGTTTAGGAAGGATGAAACAAGAACAGCCAACACCTAGCTAAAGTAAGGAACAAGCGATAGGACAGGACAGACACCACCACGTTTTCTGCCTCTTGGCAGGTTCAAGCTCGACCTGTTCTTCATTTTTCATGGAACGTCCATGCGGCTGAGATAACCCTACGTTTGCCACATGGGCCCAGATTCTACCACTAAAGAATCTAGTGCATGCACACGACCACAAACAACAAGCACAGCTCCCGCACAACTGACGGGTCTCGCTGCGTCTTAATGTTTCTATGTTCAACACATTAACTTTGTGCATAAACATTGTGCATAAACTTTGTGCATAAGCTTTGTGCATAAAATTTGTGCACAAACGTTGTGCATAGACTTTGTGCAAAAACTTTGTGCATAAAATATGTGCATAAACTTTGTGCATAAACATTGTGCATAAACGTTGTGCATAAAATTTCTGCATAAACTTCGTGCATAGACTTTGTGCATCAACGTTGTGCATAAACATTGTGCATGACATTTGTGCATAAAATATGTGCATAAACTTAGTGCATAAATGTTGTGCATAAACATTGTGCATAAACTTTGTGCATAAAACTTGTGAAGAAATTTTGTGCATAAACGTTTTGCATAAAATTTGTGCATAAACTTTGTGCAGAAACTTTGTGCATACAATTTTTGCATACACTTTGTCCATAAACTTTGTGCATAAACATTGTGCATAAAATTCATGTATAAACTTTGTGCATAAAGATTGTCCATAAACTCTGAGCATAAACTTTGTGCATAGATTCTGTGCATAAACGTTGTGCATAAACTTACTACATAAACTTTGTGCATAAACACTGTGCATAAACTTTGTGCATAATATTTGGAGATAAATGTTTTACATACACTTTGTGACTAAACTTTGTGCATAAATTTTGTGCATAAACGTTTTGGATAAACTTTATATATAAACTTTGTGCACAACCTTTCTGGGTAAACTTTGTGCATAAACTTTGTGCATAAACGTTTTTCACAAACTTCGTACATAAGCTTTATGCATAAACGTTTTGCATAGGCTTTGTGCATAAACGTTGTGCATACATTTTGTACATAAAGTTTGTGTAAAAACGTTTATGCGTAAAATTTGTGCATAACCATTGTGCATAACATTTGTGCATCAACTTTGTGCATAAACTTTGTGCGTAAACATTTTGCATCAACTCTGTGCATAACATTTGTGCATAACCTTTGTGCGGAAACTTTGTGAAAAAATGTTCTGCAAACATTTTGTGCATTTAATTTGTGCATAAAGTCTGTGCATAAACTTTGTGCATAAACGCTTTGCATAAACTTTGTGCATAAACTTTGTTCATCAACTTTGTGCATCAAATCTGTGCAAAAGATATGTGAATAAACCTTTGCACAAACGTTTTGCATAAACTTTGTGCATAAAAGTTGTGCATAAACGTTGTGCATAAATTTTGTCCATAAACCTTGTGCATAAACTTTGTGCATAAACTTTGCGCATAAAAGGTTTGCATAAATGTTGTGCATAAACTTTGTGCACAAACTTTGTGCATAAACTTTGTTCATTAACTTTGTGCATAAACTTTGTGCATAAAGTTTGTGCATGAACTTGTGCAAAAACTTTGTGCATAAACCTTGTGCATGAATGTTGTGCACAAACGTTGTGCATAAACTTTGTGCATCAACTTTGTGCATATACTTTGTGCACAAACTTCGTGCACAAACGTTGTGCATAAAGTTTGTGCACAAACTTTGTGCATAAACTTTGTGTAGAAAGATTGTGCAGTAAATTTGTGCATAAACTTTGTGCATAAACTTTGTGCATAAACATTGTGCATTAACTTTGTGATTTTTTTTTGCATAAACTTTGTGCATTAACTTTGTGCATAGAATTTGTGCAGAAACCTTGTTCATAAACTTTGTGCATGAACGTTGTGCATAAACTTTGTGCATAGACTTTGTTCATTAACTTTGTGAAAAATATTTTTGTATTAGCTTTGTGAATAAACTTTGTGCATAAACTTTATGCATGAAATTTGTGCATAAACTTTGAGCATAAGCTTTGTGCACAAACTTTGTGCACAAACATTGTGCATAAACTTTGTGCAGAAAATTTGTGCGTAAACTTTGTGCAAAAACGTTGTGCATAAACGTTGTGCATGAAATTTGTGCATAAACTTTGTGCATAAACTTTGTGCATAGACTCTGTGCATAAACGTTGTGCATAAACGTCGTGCATAAACTTCGTGCAAAAAATTTGCGCATAAACGTTGTGCATAGAATTTGTGCATAAACGTTGTGCATAAACATTGTGCATAAACATTGTGCATACAATTTGTGAAAAAACTCTTTGCATAAATTTTTTGCATAAACGTTGTACATAAACTTTGTGCGTAAACTTTGTACATACACTTTGTGCATGAAATCTGTGCATAAAATTTCTGAATAAACTTTGTGCATAAACTTTGTGCATCAAGATTGTGCATTAAGTTTGAGCATAAACTTTGTGCAAAGATTCTATGCATAAACGTTGTGCATAAATGCTGTGCATAAACTTTCTGCAGAAAATTTATGCATCAACTTTGTGCATAAACTTTGTGCATAATACTTGTGCAGAAATGTTTAAGATAAACTTTGTGCATAAACTTTGTGTGTAAAGTTTGTGCATAAACGTTTTGCATAAACGTTATGCATAAAATATGTGCAGAAAGTTTGTGCATAAACGTTGTGCATAAACTTTGTGCACAAACTTTGTGCACAAACGTTTTGCATAAACTTTGTGCATAAACTTTGTGCATAAACGTTTTGCATTAACTTTGTGCATAAACGTCGTGCATAAACATTGTGCATAAAGTTTGTGTATAAACGTTTGTGCGTAAAACTTGTGCATATCCTTTGTGCATAAAGTTTTTGCATAATCTCAACGCATAAACTTTCTGCATAACCTTTGTACATAAACGTTTTGCATGAACTTTGTGCATAAACTTTGTGCATAAACTTTTTGCAGAAACTTTGTGCATAGATTTTGTGCAGAAACTTTGTGCAGATACTTTGTGTATAAAATTTGTGCATAAAAGTTTTACAGAAACGTTGTGCATTAACTTTGTGCATAACCTTTTTGCATAAACGATGTGCATAAACGTTTCCCAGAAAACTTTTGCATAGCACTTGTCCATAAACTGTGAGGATAAACTTGGTGCATAAATTTTGTGCATAAACTTTGTAGATAAACTTTATGCATAAACGTTTTGCATAAACGTTTTGCATAAACTTTGTGAAAAAACTTTGTGCATAAACTTTGTGCATAAACTTTGTGCATATCCTTTTTGCATATACTTTGTGCATAAACTTTGTGCATGAAATATGTGCATCAACTTTGTGCTTAAATTTCTACGAAAATTCTGTGCATGTACTTTGTGCATACACATTGTGCGAAAACGATGTGCATAAGCTTTGAGCATAGACTTTGAGCATAAACGTTGTGCATGAACTTTGTGCATAAACTTTGTGCATAAACATTGTGCATTTAATTTCTGCATAAAATGTTTTCATTAGCTTTGTGCATAAACGTTCTGCATAAACGTTTTGCATTAAGTTTCTGCATAAACTTTGTGCATAAAACTAATTCATTAGCTTTGTGCATAAACTTTGTCCATAACGTTTGTGTATAAACTATGTGCATAAACCTTTGCACAAACTTTGTGCATAAACTTTGTGCATGAACGTTGTGCACAAACGTTGTGCATAAACTTTGTGCACGAATTTTGTGTATAACCTTTGTGCATAAACTTTGTGCACAAACGTTTTGCATAAGCTTTGTGAAAAAAGTTTGTGCATAAATGACGTGCAGAAAGATTGTGCATTAAATTTGTGCATGAACGTTGTGCATGAACTTTGTGCATAAAAGTTGTGCATAGACTTTGTGCATAAACTTCGTCCATAAACTTTGTGCATAAACTTTGTGCATTAGCTTTGTGCATAATTGTTGTGCATAGAGTTTGTGCATAACCTTTGTGCACAAAACTTTGTTCATTTACTTTGTGCATAAACTTTGTGCATGAATTTTGTGCATAAACGTTTGCACAAACTTTGTGCATAAGCTTTGTGCATGAACATTGTGCACAAACGTTGTGCATAAACTTTGTACACAAACTTTGTGCATAACCTTCGTGCATAAACTTTGTGCACAAACATGTGCATAAACTTTGTGGACAAACGGTGTGCATAAACTTTGTGCAGAAAGATTGTGCATTAAATTTGTCCATAAACTTAGTGCATAAACTTTGTGCATAAAGTTTATGCATACATTTTGTTCATAAACTTTGTGCATTATCTTTGTGAAAAATCTATGTGCATAAACTTTGTGCGTAAACATTGTGCATAAACTTTGTGCATAAAATTTGTGCATAAACCTTGTTCATAAACTTTGTGCATACAATTTGTGCATAAACTTTGTGCATAGACTTTGTTCATTAACTTTGTGCATAAAATTTGAGCATAAGCTTTGTGCATAAACTTTGTGCAAAAACATTGTGCATCAACTTTGTGCAAAAACTTTGTGCATAAACTTTGTGCATAAACGTTGTGCATAAACGTTGTGCATAAATTTTGTGCATAAACTTTGTGCATATACTTCGTGCATAGACTTTGTGCATTAACGTTGTGCATAAACGTTGTGCATAAACGTTGTGCATAAACTTTGTGCATAAACTTTGTGCATAAACTTTGTGCATAAACGTTGTGCACAGACTTTGTGCATAAACGTTGTGCATAAACATTGTGCATAAAATTTGTGGATAAAATTGGTTAAGAATCTTTCTGCATAAACGTTTTGCATAAACTTTGCGCAGAAACTTTGTGCATAAACTTTGTGCAAAAAAGTTCTGCATAAACGTTGTGCATACGCTTTTTGCATAAAGATTGTGCAGAAAGTTTGAGCATAAACTTTGTGCAGAGATTCTGTGCATAAATGATGTGCATAAATGTTGTGCACAAACTTTGTGCATAATCTTTGTGCATAATATTTGTGCAGAAACGTTTTACATAAGCTTTGTGAATAAACTCTGTGCATAAAGTTTGTGCATAAACGTTTTGCATAAACTTTATGCATAAAAGTTTTAGAAGGATTGTGCATAACCTTTGTGTATAGAATTTGTGCACAAACTTTGTGCACAAACGTTTTACATAAACTTTGTGCATAAACTTTCTGCATAAACGTTTTGCATAAAATTTGTGCATAAAAGTTGTGCATAAACTTTATGCATAAAGTTTGTGTATAAAAGTATGTGCATAAAGTTTGTGCATATCCATTGTGCAAAACATTTGTGCATAATTTTAACGCATAACATTCATGCATAAACTTTTTTCATAAACGTTTTTCATGAACTTTGTTTATAAAACTTGTGCAGAAACTTTGTGCAGAAACGTTGTGCACAATCGTTGTGCAGGAACTTTGTGCAAATACTTTGTGCATAAACTTTGTGCATAAAATTTGTGCATTAACTTTGTGCATAAATGTTTTGTATAAACGTTGTGCATAAACGTTTCTCAGAAACTTTGTGCAAAAACGTTTTCCATAAACTGTGTGCATAAACTTTGTGCATAAACTTTGTACATAAACTTTGTGCACAAACGTTTTGCATAAACTTTGTGCATAAACTTTGTCAAAAAACATTGTGCATAAAATTTGTGCATAAACTTTGTGCATATCCTTTTTGCATAAACCTTGTGCATAAAATATGTGCATAAATGTTGTGCATAAACGTTTTGCAAAAATTCTTTGAATAAACTTTGTGCATACAATTTGCGCAAAAAAGTTGTGAATAAGCTTTGAGCATATGCTTTGAGCATAAACGTTGTGCATGAACTGCGTGCATAAACTTTGTGCATAAACATTGTGCATAAACTTTCTGCATAACATTTGTTCATAGAATTTTGTGCATAAACGTTGTGCATAAACGTTTTGCATTAACTTTCTCCATAAACTTTGTGCATGAACTTTGTTCATAAACATTGTGCATAAACTTTGTGTATAAACATTGTGCACAATCTTTGTGCAAAAACGTTGTGCATAAACTTTGTGCATAAACTTCGTGCATTAACTTTGTGCATAAACTTTCTGCATAACCGTTGTGCATAATCTTTGTGCATTAACTCTGTGAAAAATCTTTGTACATAAACGTTGTGTATAAACCTTGTGCATAAGATTTTTGCATAAACTTTTTGCATAAACCTTGTTCATAAACTTTATGCATAAACTTTGTGTATCAACTTTGTTCATTAACTTTGTGAAAAAACTTTGTGCATAAACTTTGTGCATAAATGTTGTGCAAAAACTTTGTGCATAAGCTTTGTGCATAAACTTTGTGCATAAACGTTGTGCATAAAACTTGTGCAAAGCATTTGCGCATAACATTTGTGCATAAACTGTGTACAAACGTTGCGCATAAACGTTGTGCATAAACTTTCTGCATAAAATTCGTGCATAGACTTTGTGCATAATTGTTGTGCATAAACGTTGTGCATAAACTTTGTGCATAAACTTAGTGCATAGAATTTGTGCATAAACGTTGTCCATAAACATTGTGCATAAAACTTGTGAAGAAATTTTGTGCATAAACGTCTTGCATAAACTTTGTGCATAAACTTTGTGCAGAAAACTTGTGCATAAAATTTGTGCATAAAATTTGTGCATACACTTTTTGCATAAACTTTGTGTATAAATATTGTGCATAAAATTTCTGAATAAACTTTGTGCATAAACGTTTTGCATGAATATTGTGCATAAACTTTGAGCATAAACTTTGTGCATAGATTCTGTGCATAGATTCTGTGCATAAATGTTGTGCATGAACGTTGTGGATAAACGTTCTGCATAAACTTTGTGCATAAACTTTGTGCATAAAGTTTGTGCATAAACGTTTTGCATAAACTTTGTGCCTAAACTTTGTGCATCAATATTTCGCATAAACTTTGTGCATAAACGTTGTGCATAAAATTTGTGCATAAAGTTTGTGTAAAAACTTTAATGCGTAAGATTTGTGCATAAACTTTGTGCATAAACTTTGTGCATAATCTTAAAGCATAAACTTTGTGCGTACACGTTTTGCATAAACTTTATGCATAAAATCTGTGAATAAACTTTGTGCAGAAACTCAGTGCATAAAAGTTGTGCAGAAACTTTGTTTGTAAATGCTGGGCATAAATGTTGTGGATAAACGTTGTAGATAAACTCTTCATATAAACTTTGTGTAGAAATGTTGTGCATAAAATTTGTGGATAAAGTTTGTGCAGAAACGTTGTTCATAAAAATTGTGCACAAACTTTGTGCATAAACGTTGTTCAAAATCGTTTCGCAGAAACTTTGTGCATAAACTTTGTCCATAAACTGTTCATAAACTTTGTGCATAAAATTTGTGAATAAACTTTGTGCATAAACTTTGTGAATAAACATTGTGCATAAACTTTGTGCATACGCTTTATGCATAAACTTTGTGAAAACAATTTGTGCATAAACTTTGTGCGTAAACTTTGTGCATAGACTTTGTTCATTAGCCTTATGAAAAATCTTTGCACATTAACTTTGTGCAGAAACTTTGTGCATAGACTTTGTGCATAGACTTTGTGCATTAACATTGTGCATAAACGTTGTGCATAAGCTTTGTGCAAAAACTTTGTGCATAATCTTTGTGCGTAGACTTTGTGCATAAACGTTGTGCATAAACAATGTGCATAAACTCTGTGCATATAATTTTAAAATAATCTTTTTGCATAAACGTTTCGCATAAACTTTGTGCATAAAATTTGTGTAGAAACTTTGTGCATAAACTTTGTGCATAAAATCTCTGAATCAACTTTGTGCATACACTTTGTGCATAAAGATTTTGCATAAAGTTTGAGCATAAGCTTTGTGCAAAAATTCTGTGCATAAATTTTGTCCATAAATGTTGTGCATAAACTTTGTGCATAAACTTTGTGCATAAATTTGGTGCAAAGACTTTGTGCTTAATATTTGTGCAGAAACGTTTTACATAAACTTTGTGCATGAGCTTTGTGCATAAAGTTTGTGCATAAACGTTTTGCATTAACTTTGTGCATAAAAGTTGTGCAGAAACATTATGAATAAAGTTTGTGTAAAAAGTTTTGTGCGTAACATTTGTGCATATCCATTGTGCATAAATTTTGTGCATAAACTTCGTGCATAATTTTTACGCATAAACTTCGTGCATAAACGTTTTGCGTAAACGTTTTGCATGAACTTTGTGCATAAAATTTGTGCATAAACTTTGTGCAGAAAATTTGTGCAGAAACTTTGTGCAGACACTTTGTGCAATTACTTTGTGCATAAACTCTGTGCATAAGATTTGTGCAGAAACGTTTTGCATTAACTTTGTGCATAAAAGTTTTGTATAAATGTTGTGCATAAACGTTTCCCAGAAACGTTGTGCATAAACATCGTCCATAAACTGTGTGCATAAAAGTTTTGCATAAACTTTGTACATAAACATTCTGCATAAACGTTTTGCATAAACGTTGTGTATAAACTTTGTGAAAAAAGATGGTGCATAAAACTTGTGCATAAACTTTGTACATATCCGTTTTGCATAAACTTTGTGCATAAAATATGTGCATAAAATTTCTGCATAAACGTTTTGCAAAAATTCTGTTCATAAACTTTGTTCATACACTTTGTGCAAAAACACTGTGCATAAGCTTTGAGCATAGACTTTGAGCATAAACATTGTGCATGAACTTTGTGCATCAATATTGTGCATTACGTTTCTGCATAAAATTTTCTCATAAACTTTGTGCATAAACGTTGTGCATAAACGTTTTGCATAAACTTTGTGCATAAAACTTGTTCATAAACTTTATGCATAAACTTTGTGCATTAACTTTGTTCATTAACTTTGTGAAAAATCTTTGTGAATTAACTTTGTGCATAAACTTTGAGCATAAAATTTGTGCCTAAACTTTGTTCATAAGCTTTTTGCATAAACTTTGTGCACAAATGTTGAGCATAAACTTTGTGCAAAAGATTTGTGCATAAAATTTGTGCATAGACTTTGTGCATAAACGTTGTGCAAAAACGTTGTGCATAAACTTTGTGCATAAACTTAGAGCATAGAATTTCTGTATAAATGCTGTGCATAAAAATTGTGCATAAACTTTGTGCATACAATTTGTGAATAAATTTTGTGCATAAACGTTTTGCATAAACTTTGTGCATAAACTTTGTGCAGAAACTTTGTGCATATAATTTGTGCATAATCTTTTGTGCATAAACTTTGTGCATAAACTTTGTGCATAAGCTTTGTGCATACAATTTCTGTATAAACTTTGTGCATAAACGTTTTGCATAAAGATTGTGCATAAAATTTGAGCATAAACTTTGTGCATAGATTCTGTGCATAAACGTTGTGCATAAACGTTGTGCACAAACTTTCTGCATAAACTTTGTGCATAAACTTTGTGCATAATATTTGCAAAGAAACGTTTTACATAAACTTTGTGCATGAAATTTGTGCATAAAGATTATGCATAAACGTTTTGAATGAAATTTATACATAAAATTTCTGCAGAAGCTATTTGGGTAAACTTTGTGCATAAACTTTGTCCATAAACGTTTTGCATAAACTTTGTGCATAAAGTTTGTGCATAAACGTTTTGTATAAACTTTTTGCATAAACATTGTGCATAAAGTTTGTGTAAAAACTTTTATGCGTAAAATTTGTACATAACCTTTGTGCATAAAGTTTGTGCATAGTCTTACCGCATTAAGTTTGTGCATAAACTTTGTGTGTACACGTTTTGCATAAACTTTGTGCATAGAATTTGTGCATCAACTTTGTGCAGAAACGTAGTGCATAAACGTTGTGCAGACACTTTGTGCATAAACATTGGGCATAAACATTGTGCATAAATGTTGTGCATAAACGCTTCATATAAACTTTGTGCACAAATTTTGTGCATAAAATGTGTGGATAAACATTATGCAGAAACGTTGTGCATTAACATTGTGTACAAACTTTGTGCATAGATTTTGTTAAAAAACGTTTCGCAGAAACTTTGTGCATAAACGTTTTCCATAAACTGTTCATAAACTTTGTGCACAAAATTTGTGAATAAACTTTGTGCATAAACTTTGTGCATAAACAATGTGCATAAACTTTGTGTATAAACTTTGTGCATCAACTTTGTGCATAAACTTTGTGCATAAACTTTGTGCATAGACTTTGTGCACAAATATTTCTGCATGAACTTTGTGCATAGACTTTGTGCGTAAACTTTGTGCATAAAGTTTGTGCATAAACTTTGTGCATGAAATGTTTGCATAAACGTTTTGCATAAACTTTGTGCATAAACTTTGTGTGTAGAGTGTGTGCATAAACTTTGTGCATAAAAGTTTTGCATAACCTTTGTGCATAAACTTTGTGCATAATCTTTGTGCATAAACGTTTTGCATAAGCGTTGTGTATAAACTTTGCGCATACACTTTGTGCATAAAGTTCTGCATAAACTTTGTGCATAAACATTTTTTATAAACTTTGTGCATAAACGTTGTGC
The DNA here is from genome assembly GCA_023375785.1 of Penium margaritaceum. Taxonomy (NCBI): domain Eukaryota; kingdom Viridiplantae; phylum Streptophyta; class Zygnematophyceae; order Desmidiales; family Peniaceae; genus Penium; species Penium margaritaceum. Next base: position 4,323 of record SZWC01021715.1, on the reverse strand, counting down.
ATAAATGTTGTGCATAAAATTGTGCATAATCTTTGTGCATAAACTTTGTGCATAAACTTTGTGTATGAACTTTGTGCATAAACTTTGTGCATGAATCTTGCATAAACTTTGTGCGTAAACTTTGTGTATAAACGTTGTGCATAAACTTTTTTCATAAACTTTTTGCATAAACTTTGTGCATAAACTTTGTTCATAAAGCTTGTGCACAAACTTTGGTCGTAACATTTGTGCATAAAATTTGTGCATAAACTTTGTGCATAAACGTTGTGTGTAAACTTTGTGCATAAACTTTGTGCATAAACTTTGTGCATAAACTTTGTGTACAAACTTTGTGCATAAGCTTTGTGCATAAACATTGTGCATAAACTTTGTGGATAAACTTTGTGCACAGACTTTGTGCACAAACTTTGTGCATGAACTTTGTGCATAAACTTTGTGCATAAACTTTGTGCATAAACTTTGTGCATAAAAGTTGTGTACAAACTCGTGCATGAACTTTGTGCATAAACTTTGTGTATAAAGTGTGTGCATAAACTTTGTGCATAAACGTTTTGCATAAACTTTGTGCATAAACGTTTTGTATACACGTTGTGCATAAACTTTGTGCATAAAGTTCCGCATACACTTTTTGCATGAACATTTTGTATAAACTTTGTGCATAAACGTTGTGCATAAATGTTGTGAATAAACTTTGTGCATAATCTTCGCACATAAACTTTGTGCATAAACTTTGTGTATGAACTTTGTGCATAAGCTTTGTGCATGATCTTTGTGCATAAAATTTGTGAGTAAAATTTGTGTATAAACTCTGTGCATAAACTTTGTTCATAAACGTTGTGCATAAACTTTGTGCATAAAGCTTGTGCATAAACTTTGTGCGTAAACTTTGGGCGTAACATTTGTGCATAAAAATTGTGCATAAAAGTTGTGTGTAAACATTGTGCATAAACTTTGTGCTTAAACTTTGTGCATAAACTTTGTGTACAAACTTTGTGCATAAACGTTGTGCGTAAACATTGTGCATAAACTTTGTGGAGATACTTTGTGCATAACGTTTGTGCTTGAACTTTGTGCATAAACGTTCTGCAAAAACTTTGTGCATAAACTTTGTACATAAACTTTGTGCATAAACTTTGTGCATAAACTTTGTGCATAAAGCTTGTGCATACAATTTTTCCGTGAACGTTTTGCATAATCTTTGCACATAAACTTTGTGGATAAACTACTTTGAATCAACGTTTTCCATAAAAATTGTGCATAAACTTTGTGCATAATCGTTGTGCATAACCTTTGTGCATAAAATTTGTGTATAAACTTTGTGCATAAACTTTTTGTATAATCTTTGTGCATACATTTTGTGCATATAATTTGTGCATAAAATTTTTGCATAAACGTTTTTCATAACATATGTGTATAGACTTTTTGCATAAAAGTTTTGAATAAACATTGTGCATAACCTTTTTGCATAGATTTTGTGTATAAACTTTGTGCATTAATGTTGTGCATAAAGGTTGTGCATAAACGTTTTGCATAAACTCTGTGCATGAACTTTGTGCATAAACGTTTTGCATAAACGTTTTGCATAAAGTTTGTGCATACAATTTGTGCATCAATTTTGTGTATAAAATTTGTGCATAAACGATGTGCATAAACTTTGTGTATATACGTTGTGCATAAACATTGTGTATAATCTTTGTCCATAAACTTTGTGCATAAACGTTGTGCACAACCATTGTGCATAAACTTTGTTCATAATCGTTGTGCATAACCTTTGTGCATAAACTTTGTGCATAAACTTTGTGCATACACGTCTTGCATAAACTTTGTGCATAAACTTTGTACATAACGTTTGTGCATAAACTTTGTGCATAAAGTTTGTGCAACAACTTTATGCATAAACGGTGTGCATAATTGTTGTGCATGAACCTTGTGCATAAACGTTGTGCATAAACTTATCCACAAAGTCTATGCAAAACGTTTATACACAACGTTTATGCACAACGTTTATGCACAAAGTTTACGCACAACAATTATGCACAATTTTCATGCCCAACGTTTATGCAAAACGTTTATGCAGAAGGTTTATGCACAAAATTTATGCACAAAGTTAATGCACAAAATTAGTGCAAAACGTTTATGCACAAAGTCTATGGACAAACTTTATGTACAAAGTTTATGCAAAACGTTTATGTACAACGTTTACGCAGAAACTTTATGCACAAAGTTTATGCACAAAGCTTATGCACAAAGTTAATGCACAAAGTGTATGCACAAAGGTTATGCACAGCGTTTATGCACAAAGTTTATGCACAGCATTTCTGCACAAAGTTTACGCACAACGTATATGCACAACGCTTATACACAATGTTTATACAGAATGTTTATGCACCAATATTATGCACAAAGTTTCTGCACAAAGATTATGCACAAAGTTTATGCACAAAGTTAATGAACAAAGTTTATGCACAAAGTTCATGCACAAATTCTATGCACAACGTTTATGCCAAACGTTTATGCACAAAGCTTACGCACAACGTTTATGCACAAAGTTTATGCACAAAGTGTATGCACAAAGTTAATACACAAAATTTACGCACAAAGGTTATGCAAAACGTTTATGCACAAAGTTTATGCACAAAGTTTATGCATAAAGTATATGCACAAAGTTTATGCACAAAGCTTATGCACAAAGTTGACGAACAAATTTTATGCACAAAGCTTATGCACAAAGTTTACAGACAAAGTTTATGCACAAAGTTTATGTTAAACTTTTATGCACAAAGTTAATTCACGAATTTTGTGCACAAAAACTATGCAGAAAGCTTGAGAACAAAATTAATGCACAGAGTTCATGCACAAAGTTTATGCACAACATATATGCATAAATTTTATGCACGACGTTTATGCACAAAATTTATGCAAAACATTTATGCACAACGTGTATTCACACAGTTTATGCACAAAGTTCATGCACAACGTTTATGCATAAAGGTGATGCAAAATGTTTATGCACAAAGTTTATGCACAAATTGTATGCACAAGTTTCTGCACAAAGTTTATGCACAATGTTTATGCACAAAGTAATGCACAAGGTTTATGCACAAACTTTATTCAAAACGTTTATGCACAAAGTTTATGCAAAACGTTCATGCACAAAGTTTCTACACAAAGTGGATGCACAAGGTTTATGAACAAAGTTTATGCACAAAGCTTATGCACAAAGTTTATGCACAACGTTTCAGCAAAACGTTTATAATAAAAAACTATGCACTAATTTTCTGCACAAAGTTTATGCACAGAGTTTATGCAGAACGTTTATGCACATCGTATATGCATAACGTTTATGCACAACGTTTATGCACAACATTTATGAAAAACGTTTTTGCACAAAGTTTATGCACACAGTTTATGCAAAATGTTTATGCACAAGGTTTATGCACAAATTTTATGCACAACTTTTGTGCACAAAACGTATGCACAACGTTCATGCACAACATTATTGCACAACATTTGTGCACAAAGTTTATGCAAAAAGTTTATACACAAAGTTTATGCACACAGTTTATGCACAAGTTTCATGCACAACGTTTATGACAAAGTTTATGCACAAAGTTCATGCACAACGTTTATACACAAAGTTTATGCAAAACGTTTTTGCAAAATGTTTATGCACAAAATTTATGCACAAATTTTATGCACAAAGTTTCTGCACAAAGTTTATGCACAATGTTTATGCACAATGTAATGCACAAGTTTTATGCACAAACTTTATGCAAAACGTTTATGCAAAAAGCTTATGCAAAACGTTCATGCACAAAGTTTCTACACAAATTTGATGCACAACGTTTATGCACAAAGTTAATGCACAAAGTTAGTGCACAACGATTATGCAAAATGTTTATGCACAAAAACTATGCACAAGTTTTCTGCACAAAGGTTTTGCACAGAGTTTATGCAAAACGTTTATGCACAACGTATATGCATAACGTTTATGCACAACATTTATGAAAAATGTTTCTGCTCAACGTTTATGCACACAGTTTATGCAAAATGTTTATGCACAAAGTTTATGCACAAATTTTATGCACAATGTTTGTGCACAAAACATATGCACAACGTTCATGCACAACTTTCTTGCACAAAGTTTATGCACAAAGTTTATGCACAACGTTTATGCACAAACTTTATGCACAAAGTTTATGCGCAAAGTTTATGCACAAAGTTTCTGCACAAAGTTTATGCACACAGTTTATGCACAACGTTTATGCACAAAATTTATGCACAAAGCTCATGCACAAAGTTTACGAACAAAACATATGAACA
>SZWC01021714.1:1208-38434 GCA_023375785.1 Penium margaritaceum | reverse complement strand
GGGGGGGGGGGGGGGGGGGGGGTCCGCCCCTCTGAGCCCGCCCCTCCGTTGGTTGGCCAACGGGGTTGATGGGGCCGACGGGGTCGACGGGGCCAACAGGCCCCATCCGAGTGGACCCCTTTGTGGGGAATCAAGGGGGCCCCTCCGAGGGATGGAGGGGGGCTCAGAGGAGGGCTGCGGAGTCCCTTTAGCAGCAGCAGCTTCAGCGGCGGGTGCAGCTGCTATGGTTGCTGCTGCTGCCACTGTTGCTTCTGCTGCTGCTACCACCACTTTACGCAGCAGCTGCTGTTGCTGCTTTCTGCTGCCGCCACTGCTGCTACTTGTATGCGTCGTCAATACTGCTCCTATTTGCTGCTGTGGCCACGGCTATTGCCGCTGCTTGCTGCTGCCACCAGTGATGCTCCTGCTGTGCTGCAAAACAGCTACCACTGCTGGTGTTGCTTGCTGCTGTCATAGCTGCTACTACTACTGTTTGCCGCCACTCCTGTTGCTGCCGCTGTTGCTACTATTGCGTGGCACAGGAGGTGCCAATGTTTCTGCTGCAGCTGCAAGCGCAGCTGCTACAAATGCTAACGCCTGCCGCTGATGCTACTGCTGTCGCCGCTGCTGCTATTGCTATGAGCGGCTGCTCTACTGCCACTGCTCCTGCTGCATGCCATAGTAGCTACCGCTGCTGCTGTTGTGTTTGATGCTGCTACTACTGCTATAACCGCAGCAGCTCATGTTGCTCTACGCTGCTCACCGCCCCTTTGGCATTCACGTGCAGTCACTTTGTGCTCCTTCACGCTACTGCCGGCATAGCGCCACGTGGCACGTTCTCTCTATGTTCTGCCCATTGCTACAGCTTCAGCTACTTCTGCTGCTCACATGCCCCCTTGTGCTCTGATACCAAGTTAGAATTCAACTAGGGCATGCAGGCCCATGCAAACACAAGCACGAGCTCTGAGTGTGAGTGCATTGAAAAATGGCAAGAGTTTGGCTAAGTGTGGAACGCATAATATGAAAGAACAAGGAGAGATTGCAACAAATTCCTGCAACTTTTCTTTGACTTCTTCCTTGGTTTTGAGGAAGTAAATCCACATTTTGCGGCTGTGGCCATGGATGAAGGTCAAGAAGCACTTGCTGCGACCGTTTGATGTTGTGCAAAAGGGTCCACACACGTCGATGTATAAAATGCCAAGGGCTGCATGTGCACGACAACCGTTGCACTCAAAGCACTTTCTCTTGGTCTTGCCTTGGAGGTAAGGTTCACATAAGCTGCCACACCCAGCCGCATCCTTGTTTCATCCTTCCATGCCGTGGACCAATTGCTGTTGTTGGATGACTTGGAGCGTGCTGTTTGCAACATGCCCAAAGCTTCTATGCTACAGCTCAGCATATTCGTCGTTTGCGGCAGAGGATACCTTTTGAGTTTCTGTTGGTGTGCTCTCCTGCGTCAGTGCTGAGACCACTGCCTCCACCGCACCTGGATGACCTTCGTCTTCCGAGCACTTTGTTGCAGTTGTCTGCAGTACGTAGAGCCTGTCAACTCATAGGACTTGTGCTACCAGAACTTTGTTTGCGTATAGGGCCTTGATGTCCTTGTTCTTGACAACGACCGCCTTCTTTTGCTCAAACACCATAGTCATGTCATTTTCCGTGATTTTTGACACAGACAGGAGGTTTGCTGCAAAGGAGGGCATGTAGACTACATCATGTAGCCGCAAATCCTTCTCTGTACCATGAAGATTGATGCTAGAAATTGTTGCCAACGCCTCTTGCGCTCACAATGCTGCCATTTGCACATCTAAACCGCCAATCAGTGGGGGTGATGGAGATGAATCCAGCCTATGCGTGTTTTGCGCCATCATGTTGGTGCCTTCTTTGCCACCTTTCTTTGCTGCCTTTGTTCCCACTGCTTCCGCCGTCTTCCTTTCTTGGTGACCTGCACTCTCTTGCCCAGTGCCCAGGTTTGCCGCAGTTGTGGCAGTTACCCTATTGCTTGGAAGCCTTGCTGCCATTCTTGCCTCCGCCGCCGCCTTTCTGACCGGAGGCTGACCCTTTGCTCCCATGGCCACCGTAGCATGCTGCATAGGCTGAGAGGTTAGCCTCGCTTCAGCTATGGCGCATGGCCTCGTTTCGCACGTACTTGGAAAGTGCCGTGTACATCAGGTCATCCTCCTTCCAACCTCCCATGATGGTAATCATTGGACTCCAGCTCTCCGGTAGCAACATGAGGAGGATCATGGCTTGCATGGTTTTGTCAAGGTCCCCGTTCATCTGGCGATCCTTGCCAAGGAGTCTTTCAAACTTCTGTAGGAAATCAGGGACTGATTCCCCCTCATTCACCCGCATGTTGATCAGCCGATGTAGGATGAATAATCTGTTTGCGAGGGAAGTGGATTGATGCACACGCTTGAGCTTGGCATAAGCATCCAAAGCCAGTGTGAGGCCCACAATGACAGGAACATACTTCTTGGCCACCGCGTTGTTGAGGAATTACATGACAATATCATTTCTTTCAGTCCATGTCTGGTGGTCTGGTGAGCCCTCTGCAGGTACCTGCTCCTCTCCTTTCAGAAGCTTGATGAATCAGCGCACTTTCATTGCCAGTTCAAACTGCCATCTCCAGAGCGAGAACTCATTCCCCTCAAAGATGGGGATTCCTCCCAAATATCCAAGACCTTGTGGCAGTGCGGTAGAAATCACGGTTGCTCCTATGGTCTGCCCTGTGGTAGCCACTGTTGAGTTTGAGGATTACCATACAGCAACCTTTGTTGCATTTGAGGACTGCCCTGCGGCAACCCCCACTGCTCCTGATGGGCCAGCCATTTCATCTGCCCTTTTCTGCTCTCGGTGTCTCAGCTATGTTGAGGCCGATGTAGGCTGATGTTAGCTGATGTCTGCTTCCACGTTTTAAAGTAAAGGTCTGTTGCTTATCCCTCCAGCCGATTTTTACCTGCAGACGGAGAAGACCATTCACACCAGCACACCTAGGGTCTTACCTTAAAGGGCAGAGTTTGTCCTGGTTGGGACCCAAGGGTTGTGCCTCCAAGGGCAGAGCTTGTCCTTGGTTTCTGTTACTGAGTGCAAGCCCGGCCGTTGGAGCTGATGAAGCAGATGGAGCTGATGGAGCTCATGGAGCTGACGTGCGCTCTTGGAGAGAGTATACCAAAGTTGAGCAAATCGTGCCTTACAACTGATCAGTGTGGTCCCATAACCCTTTGTCAACCAGCCTGAGGCAAACAGACTAGAAAACAGGGCGGACACAATAGCACCTGCCGTCCGCTTCTAGCATTTCAGCTAGGAGAAGATGTCACCTGCAGGATCACGGTTCCACACTAAGCTGCTCCTAGGAAATCACTTGCTAGCAACTTTGTCTACTTAACACTTGGTCACTTTTGCGCGAGGTGCTAGTCACAGACTAACTACAGGAGCTTAGATAAACCAATATCTTCTTTATAGTGTTCCTTAGGTAGACAGCTTTGTGAGGAGCATCTAAGGCCAAATTGTGTAGTTAGAATGAGGAATGAGCCTGGTACATGTATTCCTAGGCCTGGCTTTTTAAGGTGTGTGGGTAGTGGCACTTTTGGGGGTGGCCACTCTGCACCACCTCACCAGCTCGCCAATTGGTGCATCCACTCACCGCCAAGTGGCACATCCTCCTCATGCATGGATAAATGTCCAGCAAAATTCCCCTCTACAGGAAGGTCAAAAACCTTCCTGCGCTCATCAAGGCTCAATCGTAGGACCTGTTGTCCAAAAGTCCAAGTAGCTATCTGTTGTGCTACACTCCTAGTGTCTCGCTTGAACTTGCACCACAAACAAGGTTTGGGGGACTTACTCCAAGGGAGCAGTGCATGCCATACCTTTCCGTTGAGCCATAGAAGTGGCCATGGGGCATTGAATAACAACAGTACATGACTTCCATCCAATCGCCATGCCGTTGGCACCAAGTTTTGCTAGCCATTCAACTTCTGGCACAGTTATCAGGTCTGCAGAATAAATGTATTGTTAGCGTGGTATTAGGTCATATCAGACACATGCCTTTGGATGAGTGCAAATTGGAAAGATTTCCACATTAGTACCTTCTGAATTGTTTGTGAAAAATTGTGGGAAGGGCAGCGGAACAACATTGTGCGGTGTGTCCGCTCCTCCAGAAGCCATGCCGGCTTCTCCAAAATACATGCCGGTGTTGATATGGTGTGCCCCTTGCCATGAGTGCCGTTGATCGTACTCAATGGTTAAACTACTGAGGAGTATTTGAACACCTGATCTGAATTTTGATTTGAATTCCTTTAATTTTTCCATGCAGGATCGAGCCTTGAATCACTCGTTTTGAGTGAGTATTCAGGAAGTTAGCCTAGCCCAAAATTTGGGTGTTGGATGGGTGAAATCTGGTACCCGCCATGGGTGGCGGGATAATCCACCGACAGTGATCCATGTTCATCTCCAATGAGCTCCAAATGTACCAGGGGCATAAAATAAGCAACTAGAAGGACCTCCTTGACCAGGATGAAATTCTCCTTGACTTCTGGGCAAGGAAAGGCGCTCCGACGAGTCATCGTCGAAGCGCCTCCCATTGCCTAGCGTGCAAGGCAAGGTGGACGGCTCCACCAAGGGTTACTTTGACAGCCGTAGCAGGGGCTCTACTACTCCAATTTGGGCGTGCTTGGATGCTTTGGAAAGCTTAGATGACAAACTGTACGTGTTCTGCTCACTCACATCAGTGATCCTTGTGCTCCTCGCTCTTTACAATTGGTGTCCATTGGCTGCCCCAATCAGTGAGAGCCAAGAATACTTGAGGGTGCCTTCACACCCACTAGTACCAACAGCCAGCAGCAGGGAAAGGGGCCTGCGCACTGGTTTCTCCTGAGGTCCCGTCTGAACCTGCTACAAGAGAGGAACGAAGAACGATGACCTCCGGCTTTCTCAACTCTTGTCTACTGCATACACGAGGGTGCAGCAAAGCTGATCTGCAACTCTGAGGCAAGAATGGGGATTCTCTGGCTGTCCCACTCGATGTCGAGATGTTTGTTTCCTCTGTGACACACATCTCATCATCCAACAGACCAACGAACGACCTCCTGTGAGGCATCCTACCGCCTACTGTGAGTCTCCCACGACACACTTTGCTAACTGAGTGACATACCAAGTTGCAACCCTGGGGCTTTACCTTCTGTCAGCATCACCATAGTTGAAACGCCGGAGTGTGGAAACCTAAAAAATTGTGTCAAAGCAATTGAAACGGAGGATAATACATACCTTGTAGCGGTGAAACCTCCTAGTTCTTAATCAAAAGCAGAAAACACGGTAGATGATACACGGCAGAGTTGCCTGTTCCATAAGATAAGAATGAGAAATGGTGTTCATGCTGATGGAATATCAGGTTTGGCAGAATGGAAGAGGCCCGTTCTGTTCAAGAAGCAATAAAACACTTTTACATGAGAAACAAAAAGCGTGTTCGGATGAACGAAATGGTTTCTTATTTTGTCTCTTAGTAGAGGGACTGTAATTTCAGCTGAAGGAACATGAATTTTCCAATGAGGGAAATAGTTTTCCATATTTCATGAATTGAAACAGACATTGTTTCCCGTTTCTGTCAACCAACGAATCTATTCCAAATTTGCTGCGATGTACAAAAACAGAAAACAGTTTCTTGCTTCTGATAATGGAATAGGAAACACTGTTTCCGTGATGGAAACTTCTAAAAGTGTCGTTTTGAGTAACACAAATGGGTTAAGTTTTTCATGACGGGAAACACAAACCTCGGTTCAAACAACAGATAAGCCTGTTTTGTTTCATTTCTGATTCACGGACATTCTTGTTGGATAATGAGGCATGAAATAAGTTTCTCATTTCTGTAATGTGTATCATTCCAAAAGTTGTGTCTCCTTTCACCAGGAGAGATTAATAATCCATTGTGTTGAAGTAAGAAAACTTGCGTTGTACACGAAACGGAGGTGTGTGTCCGGATGTCATGTGTCCATACCTGCCCTGTCCTTTGGTTACCCTGTCTTGTTAGCCAAACATGAGGCAAAGCACAATTCCTCTTTCATATTCTTGTCTCGACGCACAATGCAGGATGAAAATTTTTCCCTATTCCTGTCCGACGGAAAGGTAGTTACCTTGATCCTTGACCATTGTCGGGTAGTCCATTGTGGACGTTTATCATCTAGTGTAGGAGCCAATGGTTGACCAAATTGGGAACAGATCTCTGCTTTGTATGACAAAACAGAGAACAATTATTCCGTCTACAGAAAATTCCTATTTGGTGTATGATGCAATAACTCCTATTTCATCAGACAGAACAAGAAAAAACCTGTTTTGCCACCCAAAAACATCTCTTTCCTTTCATGAAGCAGGAATTTTAAGTTCCATCGAACACAAAAGTCTCAACTCGTAGTACCAGACCCAATTTCTTCTCAGCACCCACTTGAATTTGACCTTCACCATGTCCTTTTTCCTGTTTCTGTCGCACCAAACGGGAAAATTTGTTTGGTCATCTAACGTGGAAGACAGACTTCTGGTTATGCAAATGTAAGTGGACTTGAGTACCAGTTCGATGCATGACGGAGGAGTTTCCTGTCTGGTTCACCATACTGGAACATTCACATTTGGACCTAGAGTCATGAAACATGTTTATTGTTTCCTTCATCTATATCAGTCCAAAAGTCACGTGCGTTGTCACCAAAAAGAAATACCTTTCCCGTTGTGTCCAATTGAGAAAACTTGCACGGTGTACGGAACGAAGATTCTCGTCTGGATGTAACATGTTCGAATCGATCCTGTCCTCTGATTGCTTGTTTCTTTTTGCCGGAGATGAGGGTACGAAGAATTCCTCTTTTGTTTTTCTTTTCTCGTTGTACAATGCTGGGCAAATGCATTTCCTATTCCTGTCTGATGGAGAGGCAGATACCTGTTTTGTTAGCCATTTTGATTTTGTTACGTTGTGGACGTCAAGCGTCTGTTGCACAGTGGTCACCTGCGTCGGACCCAACGCTGCAGCCGGACACAATGTACTTGGTCTTCCCATTCCTATCGCACCAAGGGGGTGCATTTTTTTGGTCAATGGACAAGAAAAACAGACTTCTGGATATGCAAATGGAAGTGGACTTGATTACCATTCGATGAACAACGGAGGGGTTTCCTGCTTGATTCTCCAAAGTGGAACAGTCACATTTGGACATGGGTTTATTAAACAAGTTTTTTGTTTCTGTCACCAACATCAGTCTGAAAATTGTGTGTGTTATCTTTTTAGTGTACCCAAGTAATAAAACTCGCGCGGTGTACGGAACAAAAGATCTCGTCCTTATGTGTCGGGGTCAATCCTGTCCTCCGTTTGCTTGTTTATTTTAGCCGGACATGAGGGTGAGCGAAATTCTTGCCTTGCCATACAATGCCAGGCGAATGCATCCTATTCCTGTATGACGGAGACATAATAACCTGTTTTGCTAACCATTTGGGGACAGTTTCATTCTGGACGGTAAGCGGTCACCTACGTCGGACCCCAAGCTGCAGGCGGACCCCATGCACTTGGTTCTCTTGTTGTTACTGCACCAAACAGGAAAGCGTGTTTGGTCATTTAACGTGGAAAGCAGACTTTTGTCCATGCAAAGTTGAAGTGGAATTGAGTACACCTTGGATGCAAAACGGAGGGACTTCCTCTTTGATTCACCAGACTGGAACATTTACCTTTGGCCCTAGAGTCAAGAAACACACTTCTCATTTCTGTCATCTATATCAATCCAAAAGTCGTGTTTTGGACCAAAGAAAATTCATTTCATTTATTTAAATGGAAATTTTACTTATGGCTATGCAAAGGGACGAGGACATGAGTACCCGTTTGAGGTCAGACAGAGATGTTTCTTGTTTCTATCACCAGGCATATTCCTGGTTGAGTCCATTCTGGACTATAGGCGCCTGTTGTAGAGAAGTGGCCTACGTTGGACCAAATGCTGCAGCCAGACACTAGTAACTGGTTTCTGTATTTCTGCTGCATCTGACGCAAAAACGTGTTTTGTGAATGATAATGGAAAATGCCTTTTTGGTAAACGGAGAGGTTTCCTGTTTCAGTGAACAAACCAGTATATCCCCATTTCAAGAAGGAGTCACGAAACACGTTGTCCGTTCCTAAATGGAGAACCACTTCTGGGTAGAAGATGAGGCTTCTTGTTTGATTCACTAAACGATCATATTCCCATTTTGACAAGGGCTCATGAAACACGTTTCTCCTTCCTGTTATCCAGATCAGTGCAAAAGTCGTGTTTCGTGTCACCAAACAGGAATGAACTTTTTGCATCGTGAAAGAGTGAAAATTCTGGCGGTGTACAGTACGAGGGTTTACTTCTGGATGTCGTGTCCGTACTAGGTTTTTCCTTCAAACGAATGACAAACCTAGACTTAGCTAGACTTAGCCGTATTCGATACAGATTTCCTATTTTGTTTTTGATATCTCATTGGACAACGCGGCGCGAATGCGTTTCCTATTCCTGCCAAACAAAGACGCAGTTACCTGTTTTGTTCAATGCTGTAGGTTAGTCCATTTTGGACTATCAGCATCTGTTGTAGAGTGGTGACCTGCGTCAGACCAAATGCTACAGCCAGACACTATCAGCTGCTTTCTCCATTTCTGTCACATCTAACGGGAAAACGCGTTTCCTGAATGAAAATGGAAAACAAGATTTTTGGTAGACGGACAGATTTCTTGGTTCATTTACCCAATGGGTATACTCCCAAACAGAGTCATTAAAGACGTCTCTTGTTCATGTAGGATAGTGTTCTACTGTTCACAATCGTGAACCTCCCCAATTGGCTCCTCGCGCCAGGCGAGAGGAGCCAATGATGGAGGCCCACGATTGGAACCAGAACAAACATATAACTTAGTGTTCAACCGGCGGTTTGCTTTTATAGTTTTGCGCAGGGAAAAATATGGAATCATATGTGGTTGTAAAAATCAAGAAATTCGGCTGACGTGGCAGTCGATGTAAGCTTTTGAGAAGCTGCCACGTGGTAATAATTAGAAGAAGGAAATAGGTTTTTCTAGTTCGGTTGATCGAAACGGAAAATAAATGTCTGTTTTGTATGACGAAACAGAGAAAACCATTTCCGTCAATGGAAAAGTCCTCTTTTGTCCATGGTTTAGCAGTTCCTAGTTCATTCCATAGAACAGGAATTCCTATTTCATCAACAGAAAATGTCTCGTTTTGTTCACCAAACAGTAATTTCCAGTCGCATCGAACAGAGAAACCTAGTTCGGTAACACCGAACAGGAAAAAACAAACAGCACCCACGTGACTTTGACCGTCACGTGGGTGATGACGTGCTTCCTGGTTATTTAGCCTCATCGTGTCTCTCATTTCATCCAGATCAGTGTGAGAGTCGTTGTTCATTTCACCAATAAGGTTTGCCCATTTAGTATTGTCAAAGAGAAAAAAAAAAATACTTGAAGTGTACCAAAGGAGGAGGGTCTACTTCCGGATGTCATGTGTATGTACTAGGTTTGCCCTTTGAAAGCTTGCTAGTCTTAGCCATGTTTGACATGGAATTCCTCTTTCATGCAAGGCAAATGTGTTTCCCACTCCTTTCGTGTGGAGACCAAATTATGTGCTTTGTGTACGACTCAGGGTTAACCCATTCTAGCCTTCAACCGACCTGTATCAGACTGAAGGATGCAGCCAGACAATAGGAGCTGCTTTCTCTGTTTCTTTCATGTCAAACAAGAAAACGTGTTTTGTGGATGAAAATGGAAAATGACTTCTGGTTCAACGGCAAGGCTTCTTGTTTGATTCACAAAACAATTGTACTCCCGTTTTGACAAGAGCTCACGTTTCTCCTTCCTGTCATCCAGATCAGTCCAAAAGTTGTGTTTCATGTCACCAAACAAGAATGCATTTCTTGTTTCATGGAAGAGGGAAAACTATGGCGGTGTACGATATGATGGTTTGCTTGTGAATTTCATGTGTCCGTACTAGGTTTGTCCTGCAAAAGCTTGCTAGTATTAGCTGTATTCAACTCAAAATTCCTCTTTGTTTTTCCCTATCTTGTTGGACAATGCAGGGAGAATGTGTTTCCTACTCCTCTCAGACGGAAACGCAGTTACCTGTTTCGTTTACGGCTGTGGTGACCTGTTGTAGGGCGGTGACCTGCGTTGGAACAAATGCTGCAACCGAACATTAGTTGCAGGTTTCTCCATTTCTGTCGCGTCAAACAGGAAAATGTGTTTCATGAATGAAAACTGATAACGACTTTGTCGTAGACAGAGACGTTTCTTGGTTCATTCACCCAACGGGTACACTCCCATTCTGAGACGGAGGCATTAAACCCGTTTCTTGTTCTTGTCGTTGAGATCAGTGCAATAGTTATCGTTCGTGTCACGAAACAGGAATGCCCTTTTTCTATTGTGAAAGAAGAACAAATGCAGTCAGTGTACAAAAGGAGGGTTTGCTTCCAGATTTCATATGTCCGAACTAGGTTTATCCTTCAAAAGCTTGCTAGTCTTAGCTGTTCTTTACACAAGATTCCTCTTTCATTTTCCTTGTCTTGTTGAACAATGCAGGGTGAGTGCGTTTCCCACTCCTGTCAGAAAGAGACGCAATTACATGTTTTATCTACAATTGTGGATTCTATTCTGGCCTTTGATCCGACCTGCATCGGACCAAAGGCTGCAGCTGGACAACAGGAGCTGGTTTCTCCCTTTTTGTTGAGTCAAACAAAAAAACATGTTTTGTTGATGCAAATGGAAAAATACGTCTGTTTAGACGGTGAGGCTTCATGTTTGATTAACCAAACAATCATATTCCCGTTTGACAAGGGCTGTAGCAGGAGGGCCGTTCGGCCCTCCCGCCTCGCAATAATGAGGGGGTCGCTGCGAGCCACCCTTTGCTATTGTGAATATTGGCCAATGGCCAGCCACCAGCTAGCTACCAGCCGGCTAGCGGCCAGTCAATTGACCGGCCGGCAACCTGCTGGCAAGCCACCAGCCGCCGATCGAGCTGGTGGCTCGATCGGCGGCTAGGAGGCCGTAAGGCCCCAAGATTTGAGGCCTGTGGCCACTTACCCTTGCCCTTGCTTGCCCTCCTTGCTCGCAAGAGCAAGAGAGCACAAGGGATAGAGCAAGATCAAGAAGTGATGTGTGCAAGAGAAAGGTTGGCGCAAAATTGCCAATCGTGCCTTGCACACAACAATTTTGCACCTATGCATCAAATATAAAATTCATGTTCTTTTAGGACAAAATACGGGTTTCAAAACTGGAAAACGCATGTGAACTCACGAGTTTGAGGTTATACCTCTCTCGTTTGGAACCCAAAACTAGGGGTTGAGGTAAAAGCAGAAATGGGCCTCCGGAGACTTGAAATATTCAAGTCTCCCAGCACGGGTCGTTCATGACGATTGCCCCAAGAGTACCGTGGAGGGGAAAACACCTCGAGTAAGCTCTGGATGCAATTCTGCAAACCCTGACAACAACCTGAGTGCAGGAGCTGGAGACACAGCCGTTATAGTAGTTTTTGGAACCATCGCAACAAATTTTGCGACGGTTCTTGTGGTCGCAAGAGATATAGAAGGCCGCAAGCAGATACAGCAATAGCAGAAATGCAAGAGAGGCGTACGAGCTTCAAAAGTCTGCGGTAAATTGCATCAAAAACCTCTTGAGGAGCTCTACTCTTCTCTACCAACTCCTCTAAGCTTCTCTCATTTTCCAAGGGGCTAGGTGGATTATTCTCGGATGGGTTGGGGAGTACCCATCCCCAAACCACCAATGTTTTCCCTCTTCTCAAGGCTCCCTCTTTCCTTGTAGCAGGTCGTGTCTCCACCTCCTCCACTTAGGTCATTGTCAGAGTTCACATAATGAAGTCTAGAGCTCACTCGAGGGGTCTTACCCTCCGCGTTACTCCAGGGAATATTGTCATCAACGACCCATGTAGGGAGACTTGAATGTTTCAAGTCTCCGGAGGCCTATTTCCTTTCTAACCTTGCCTCCTCATTCTGGGTCCCAAACCAGGAGCGTATTCCTTTCAACTCGGGAGTTTGCACGAGTCTTTTGTAAATGAAACTCAAAACTTGTAACAAACAATATTGGGTTTCATTTTTTACGCAACGCCGCGAAATGGTTGCATGCGAGGCACGTCCAGTGATTTTGTGCTGGCACTAAATGTTTCTCTTGCGTCTCATTCCTTGTCTCTCTATCCCTCGCCTTGCTTAGTTGAGGAGGTGGGGAGGAGAGAGCGAGGACAAGAGCTTGAGGCCACAGGCCTTGGTCCTCGAGGCCTCGCGGCCTTGTGGCCACAGATCGAGCCACCAGCTTGATTGGCGGCTGGTGGCTCACCTGCCTGTGGCCGGCAGGTCACTTGACCGGCCACCAGCCACCCAGCCAGCCGGCCTCCGGTTGGCCGGTAGCCAGCGGGTGGCTGGCCACCTGTCAACCCTCATAGTAGCAAGGGGTGGCTTGCGGCCATCCCCTTGCTACCGCGAGGTGGGAGGACCGAACCAGCCCTCCTGCTACATTCCCCCCCATCGATTATGAACCTTCCCGGATCATGAATAACAACTGAGAGCTACAGATAGTGAGTCATCAACATCATCAAAGACAATCAATTATTTCAATCACCAGCTAAACATGATCATGTGCATGGCACATGGACCTAAGATGTAGCTTGTCTGTCGGCATGCCTAGCGGCCTCCCCTCTTAACGCTGGAGCGTGCGCGCGACAACCATGTGGGGCGTCCCTAACCTCCTGTGGTCGAAGTCCATGAATGCCACCCTATGGGAATGTTGTTCACTTTTTCATCATTTAGGTACCACCCTCTAACATACATTGATCTGTGTAAGCTACTAGCTCACGGTAATACTTGTTGACCACCCCTGTGGACAAACGAGATTCAAGCTCCCATCAGTTATGTTGAGGTCTACACCCCATCTAATGAATGATGTATTGTCTAAGAACCCACAACCGGAGTGTACGCTCTTGATGCTAAAGTAGAGGAAGAACCTTGTATTGTCCGTCGGCAGCAAGGACTGCTAGTGGTGGAGGAACACTTCCCTCCGTCGTGAATGGCGCCAGCAGGCTCACATGAAACACGTCATGTATCTTCATACTCGACGGATGCAGCAATTGCTATACCACTAGACCAATGTGTCCAATGATAGGCAACGGTCCAATCCACTTCGGTGGAAGATTTTGCACCTTTGGCAACTTTAGCCGAAGATTATTAGTGCTAACCAATACTTTTTCACGGATATGACATGAGACATCACGGTGACTTTTGTCGGCATATGCCTTTTGTCGTTACCAAGTAGCTTGAAGGTGACACTTTACCTCCTGTAACAAGGAGTCTATGCACCCAAAAAATGCTTGAGCAGAAGGAACTTATCCTTCTATAATCCCACTCTTCACTAATGAGGAGGGAACCACTTGATGCCGACAGCTGTTCAACATAAATAGTGTTTAATGTGTAGACTCGTTCACCGAGTTATTCAACGTAAACTGTGCAGTTTCTAAGAATTTTTCCAAGTCATTCATGGTAGGGTCCACGTACACACAGAGAATTTGCTCCAAAGTGAAATTCATGTGCTCTCTTTGTCCCTCACTTTGAGGGCAAAATGTTGTCGACATTTATGACTCGCTACCTCATGCCTCTTTTGCTAGAACTTACATGTAGGTTTTCTATTTTGACTGGAGATAATCCGCAACAGTAAGCCGTGGTACTTTACGATAGTCTCAAAAAAGAGACAAGAGGTCTCCTCTACGTTCACATCAGTGGTTGTAGGAATTGAGTGTTTCAACTTTGTCAGAAGATCCACCACCACTAGTATTGCATCGTGGCCATGGGCCATGTCCGAAAGACTAGTAATGAAGTCCATGTTGACGCATTCCCATAAAGTCTAGCAGGCGTTTTGCTACTATTCTTATTCCAAAGACATGGGTCGCTTGTCATGCAATACTAATGGACATCGACACTCCATCCTTGCCACTAATAGTGGCCTGAGAGTACCTTTCCGGTCTTTGAACGTCACACAGGACCTACGACCGGAGGGATCGTGGAACCGGAGGTAATCTTCACTCAAAGGTCTCCTGAGTATGGCACAACAACTTGTTCTCCATGCCAAAAGAATCTTGCAGCCTCCACCAATCTGTACTTGTCTAGATTGCAAGAATCTTGAAACCAAAAATCCAGAGAGTATCCCATCTGGATTCTGTATACAAAACCATTATAGTGGACAGTCTCTCAAGATGATTGCCGCAAAGGTGCAAAGGGCTTTGATGTTTGCACTGTTGCTACAGTAATGGCCATAACATACCCACCAAGCTCAATGGTTATTTTAGTATCTACAAGTTATTGGCTTAGTGGATTGGCAACGTTGATGCGTCCTAGCTAATACTCCTACGTGAACGAGAATCCGTTTAAGTATTCACTCGAATAAAAACCAATGGATTGTGGTCGGTCACAAATGCCACACCCCCTTGAGCGCCCTTGAGGTAGCAATGCCACATCTTGAAAGCGTGTAATACCCTAAGGAGTTCTTGATCCCTAGCTATGTACTACATCTCGGCAGGGATGAGCTTCCGGCTCTCATACGCAATTGGGTGACCATTTTGCATGAGGACTGCTCCAAGTCCTACTACCAATGCATCACATTGCACCTCCCAAATTTGCCATGGGTCGGGAAGTCCTAATAGGGGCGTTGTGTATAGAAGCTATTTGAATTTGAGAAAGGCAATCTTGCAATCAGAAGAACAACCCCAATGAATGTCATTTCGCGTGAGCCTGGTTAGCGGCGCTACTAGGGTCAAATACCCTTGCTTAAACCGTCAAAAATAGTTTCCAAGGCCAACGAAAGACCGAATCTGTCCAACATTTTCTACATGTGGCCAATCCACGCTGGCTTGGATTTTTCCAGGGTCGACACATATACTTTTCTTGTTGACTATGTATCCAAGGTATTCGAGCTCGTTTTGTGCAAAATTGCACTTGCTCACTTTTTCATATAACTTCTGTTCCCAAAGGATTGCGAGTACCTTGCACACATGTTCTATGTGCACTTCCATGAATTTGGAGAAAACCAGGATGTTGCCTAAGTAAACCAAGAAAAATTGGCTGCGTTGCTTCACGAACACTCGGTTCATTTCTCATTGGAAAGTTAATGTGGCATTTGTTAGCGCAAAGCGTATAACTCGGAACTGATGGTTTTCCATGTGCTTTCAAAACACGGTTTTGGGAACATCATCTTTCGTAATGTAGATTTGATGGTATCCTTGAGAGAAATCCGAGGATGGAAAGACTTTTGACCCTTCAATTTGGTCAAATAGGTCCTTGATCCGCTGTAAGGGGAATTGATTTTTCACTGTCAGGTTGTTCAGCACCCGGTAGTCGACGCACATGCATAAACCACCGTCCTTTTTGTTGAAAAAAGTATGAGCGTAGCGTATGGCAAGCTACTTGGCTCGATCCACCCCTTTGCAAGGTACTCTTTGATTTGGTGTTCAGCCTCTTGCCTCTCTGCCAGACTCAGGTGGTACATGGGTCTAAACGCAGGAGTTGCCTCTGGTTAGAGCGGGATTATGTGGCCCATGTGTCGTTCAGGTGGAAGCCCGATCAGTGGGTCTTGGAATACATCTGAGAATCCCTCCAGTAGAGATTTGATCTCAATTGGCATGTCGTCCTTCACGTTGTCCTCCAATCTTTGTAGCTCAACCAAGAAGTATCAACAACCTTTTTAAATACGTCTCTTGACCTACATCGCAGACAAGCTGGCATAGACTTTAACTCGTGTCAGTGACAATTCCGTACTCAAACTCAGCGTAAAACAAAGGTGTCTCTTTCAGAGGATTCAATACTTTGATTCAAAGTACATCAGAGCCTTGTTTTCACGTAGCCAGAGATCTCCTAGCACCACTTCAATGTAATACTCCGTCTATACCCTTGAATACAAAACTTTTCTTTACACTCATTGATCACTGGTACCGTACAGTTGATATTGACAATAACTACGCCATTTGATGGCTCCTACTTCAGGCCAACCTTTCCGGTAAAGCCAAGGCTAACAAAGGAGTTATCTCCTCCAACGTTAGCCAGTACGTTCACGGGAGCACCAGCTAGGTGTCCTTTGAACTGCATCGTCATGTTGCCTCCACTCTTCCAAGAGAACAGGCTCGATGATGGCAAGTCGAGTTTGTGAGAAACACGGAATCTATACTGTAGATACCGTAGCTCCCCTGATTCACCTAGTTGAGTCCACATTTTGTGGGTACGTGTACATTTGGCTAGTACCTTCCAGTCCTTAGATTTGACTGGGTCAAAATTGTTCGCCAAAGGTACAGTGAACGTGATTGAACTCATTGCTTTAAGGGTGTGTGCTTCAATTACTAAATGACACAACTCGCGCATAGTGGTTAGTTTTGTCACCACTAAGCATGTACGATCACGTATCTCGTCCGAAGATGCAAGGTTTAGTGGGCAATGAGGGTCGTCAAGTGTAGAGTGGGGTTCAACAAGAGGGGAGAAAACAATAGAGAAGTTTGAACTCGTCAAAAACTCAAATTGTTCAACATCCTTGTCTGAAAACATGAATCCACGCTCGTGATCCAGTTTTACCCCTGAGTGGTCCCCACTAATGTCACTCAGGGGTGAGAAAAACCCGCCCCACGGCCTTGTCCATGGCCACAGCCAGGCCCATTGCCTTGACTGCAACCCTGTCCACAGCCCTGTCCATGGCCTCCTAGTGCACAATCCCCACGAGGTCTTGCTGCTGGGGCTAACTCCGCGGCCTCTTGTCCACCACCACCAGCCTCAGGACACTCAGCCCTAAATTGGCTAGGATGCAGACAGTTGTGGCGGAGTTCGTCACAGGAGGCTGTGTTGCGATGCTCACGCGCCGCCTGCAGGTCATCATTGTCTTGGTTGCGATTATGGTTTGGGGTCTTGTGCTTGCCAGTCTTCTTGACTGGAGGGTTTATAGGCTGCTTGCCCTTGGCCCCGTCCCATTGCCTAGCAGCCCCTCCAGCCCCTGTAGCGTCCATGCGCATGCCTTGTTGTGCATGCGCATTCAGTCGTGCGTCCGAGTAGTGCTTCGGGTTCCCCAAGTAAACTTCACTCATATAGTCTTGCAACGCCCTCCAGCTTGTCCAAGCCTGGTCGGTTGTTTTTGTGGTGGTCTTGTCCTTCATTTTCTCGCTGTCAAGACTGTCATGTAACTACTCCAGAAACATGCACTTCAGTTTCCAGACAAAAAACCCAATAGCAACCGCAACAAGACCAACGGCAACAAGAAGGGAAAAATTCAGCAGAAGCTAGCAAACACAAATGCCCCAACCAAGCAGACTACCCGTACTGCCAATCGTGCTACCAAATTAGCACCACCAACAAAGCCCACCAGGCCCACCAACAACAACCAAGCCGGCGGCAAGAACCACAACCAGACTAACGTCAACAAGAACTACAACCAGACCAATGGTAACAAGACCAAGCAGAGCTAGAAGACCAAGCAGAAGTACAAAACAAAGGGCAAGGACTTAAAAAAGAAGACAAAAAACGAGTAAGGCCGCGGAAGCGGCACCTACTTACTGACTTGCCCATCCATGATCTTGCTTTTCTTCTCATTGCTAGGAAAACTCCTTCTGAGTTGGACAACAGAGTGTTGAACAAGGGGGTGCACAACCTGAGCAGCATGTGCCTCTCCTCTGATGAATCTTCTCTATTAGGGCTCGGCCTCAACTTTGTTGTGAGGCCTAGACCCTGCTCCTTCTCAACCTTTGAACCTTGCCTAAAGGATCTATTTAGAAATGTCAGGCTCATGTGGAAGAACAGGGACAGTCCTGATGAATCAATCCTTAGGTTTAGAATTCCCAATCCTGCTTGGATGCCAGCAAAAGCACCAGCAAAGGTTGAAGAATGCTGCCAGATGATGCTATCTGAAGTGGCTGAATGCTTCCAATTACCCAAACCCAAAGCTAGGCGAGCACTTCCCAAAACCTTTTGGGTAGCACTTAAACAGCTAAGGGAAGACAGAATCATTGTCATCAAAGCTGCTGATGAAAATTTAGGGCTAGTTATCATGGATAGAGAGGACTACATCAAGAGTGCCTCACCCACTTGCATGATTCTAGCACCTAAATTTGACAGGCTTGTGACACAGATGCTATTAAGGCTGAGCTACTTCAGATCAAGGACGAAAACACCAACTCAAGCACAGTACATTACTTTGGGACTTCTTCTGCCAAGAACCAGACGGTGGGTCGCAGCCTGCCACTTTCTACTGTTTCATCAAAGTGCATAAGAATCCGCCCGTCGGCAGGCCTATTGCGGCTTGTCACAGTTGGATCACCACCAATGTGTCCAAATGGCTGGATAGTGAGTTACAACCTCTAGTGCAAAAACATGCAACGTTTCTCAAGGATAGCACATCGCTCCTCCTTGAGATAAAAAAACTAATCCTGCCACCAACAATTAATCTCGCAACATATGATGCTGTTGCACTCTATCCAAGCATACCCATCACTCAGACACTCATCTTCATCCATAATCTTGTACATCAAGCACAAAATTCTAAAGCACCTCTGGTCATCCAGCTTCACTCATGGGTGATGCATGATTCCTACGTGGAATTTCAAGGTAACATCTACAAACAGATTAAAGGAACAGCTATGGGAACACCCACAGCACCCGCTTTTGCCATACTGTTTATGAGCTACCTTGACTCATAAGTGCGACGACAATGCCAAGTTATACCCTTTCTCCATCGGCAATACAGTGACGATGGCCTCATACTCTGGACAGGTGATAAAAAATCCCTCCTCCTCTTCCTTTCCACATTCAAATCCATCAACAAGAATATCAAGCTGAACTGCGACATCTCCGAGTCCACCATTGACTTCCTTGACATCACTCTCTTCAAAGGGGACAGGTTCACAGCCTCTGGGATTTTGGATATCATGACCTACCAAAAACTCATGAATCAATACCTCTACCTTCCCTTCCACAGCAACCATCCAAGAGGCTTCTTGAGAGAATGTATCATCTCTCAGCTTTGACGACACCTTCTACATACATCGTCACCAACCAACTTTATCCATTTGAAGAAAAGGTTTTGGGCTCGACTACGAGCTCGAGGCTACCCTCAGAGATTTCTCATCAACAATTTTTTGCAGGTTCGACATGGTCGACGCAAGACTCAAATCGACAAGCTATATCGCAAAGACCAAGATTTCCCAAAGGCGTCAGCAAAACAAGAGAGGCCTCTTGTTCTGAAAGCTCTCCTCAACCCAACACTAGAGAACCTAAGACTTGTGTGCCATCTCCAACGTTTTGCAAAACTCCTGCGAGGATACAACCCAACTTTGTCTTCACAACGTGCTATTCTGGCATGGAGGCTGCCTAGGACATTAGGCACGTACCTTATGTCCTCTAAGTTACAAATGTAAGCACCGTGTGATAGGTGCGTAGAACCAGAGACCTGCCACCGACCATTAGTCGGCGCCAAACGCCACGTTGCTTTGGAGCATTAGTTGCTATTTTAGCAGGTCTTGTCTGGCTAGAATTACTACTACACTCATTAAGGCCTTTTTGGCCGAAACTGGTATGACCTTACCAATTCTCTCTCAGACTTTTACCGGACCATTTTTATCCTTCTGATTGCTCCTCCTCGCTGCTCCGAGATGCCCTCCACTGAACAAAGACAATCATGCAAGTACTTCAGCAACATGCACTCCGGTTACTTGAAGGTTTGAGTCCCATCACCCTCTATGAAGCTTTTGGCTTCCTCCACAAGTGCCGTGAACTTGCTCAAGTTGGCTTCAAGTGAGCTACCCAGTTTTTTTAAGTCCTTGATCTTTTGAAAGGTACCCTACGCCTCCTCACCCTGGGTTTACTTCTTCTGTATGATGGTACAGAAGGCCTTCCACAACATGGGTAACCACTTGAGGTATGGCTTTTGCGCACCCTACCCTTTGACCACATACTTGAAGAGATTGTCTCCAAGTCGCTTCGTGGAAAGGTCACCCCACTGATTGAGTTGAGCCTTGTGTACACGTAGAATGTGCTCCATGCAATTCAACCACTTGGTTAGCTTCACGCCATTCTCAAAGGTCTCCACACTATGGAGGAAGGACCGGTTCATGACCGGCCCTGAATTCATTAAGGTAGGCAAGTCGTCACTGCAACGGCGGTGGCATCACCACTGGCGGTGCACTGTGATCACTGCTGCATCCACACCTGGATCACACTCTGGAATGCCTTGTTGAGGTCGATGCATTTGTGGCTTGCCTCATGAATAGCCAGGAGCTGCAGCTTACAATCATGGTCGAGGTCCGTGATGCTATGCCCGAAGTGGACCTTCAATTTGACGAATGCAAACTCCAGCTCTCATGTCGTCAAAGCATCGTTGATAGCATCCAATACCTCACGTTATCAGTACACCTATACCCACTCTAGGATAGTATAGTTTGTTTACATGCCTCCAAGGAGTCCCACTTTCCGGAGGAGGCTATCGTCAGCAATGACGCTCAAGCTGGTGTTGGTCTGCCTCATTGCGGCCACATTGTAGGAAGGGGGGTCCGCCCCCACTCCTCCGAGTGGTGCCGCACCTCTACCGTTGGTGGTGATCTTGAGTCGGCCCGTTGCCTCTGCAGCCAAATCAGCAGGCCTTTGGAGGTCATTGTGAATTGCCTTTGCGGCGACGTTGTCTTGCTCGTTCTTGCGGGAACTTACCACATGGCTGCTTTTGGTGCCTTTGCTGCTTTTGGCAGCTTGAGACGATCCGGCGAGCATCTGGTCCTTCTTTAGTGATTGGCTTGAGATCACCGCACAAAGATTGCAATGATTGCGATCCTCGTCGCCTTAGGCATTTTTGTCGTCGTGCTCTTTGTTGGGGTCCATGCCCGGGTGGTTCTCCTTGAGTGTATCGTCTGTCGTGTGGGGTTCATCCACGTGGACGTCGACGTGTTCGTCGAGCACTTTTCCAGCTCTTGCACGCTTCTTGGTGTCAGTGAGGTTGGCACCGGTTCCCTTTGGCGGTGTATTTGCCTTTAGTTTGACACCTGTGCTTGCAGCAGCAGTTCTCAAGACTTGGAGTCTGCCGAGGGTGTGTATTGAGGCTGTCACTACCTTGTCCATCTTGGTCTTGGACAGTCTTGCACTTGCCATTTAGTCACCCATACAACTTGTACGTGAAAACCATCTTGAGGGTCACCCCACGACCACCGAGAGGTGTCGCCTCCCAAAGTCTCTTTGCTCTCATGATCTGTGAGGCAATAAATTTTTTTTTTGTCCAAGGCCACCATGGTTGGCACAATCAGGTGGTAGAAAACCACTTTCTTCTACACCGCCATGGTCAACACAACCACGTGGGTTCTAGGCAAAGCCCGAAGTAGTGACTCACGACACTAGGCAAGCTAAAGAAACCCAGGAAAACAAAACAATTACAAGATCAAGAAGCTAAAAGGGCTTCAACACCGCTCAAATAGGTGAGGAGGAGGGGTCAACTCTAACTAAGAGTTTGCACACTCACACTCTCCCTCCTCAATGATCATGTCTTCTTCCTTGTCTTCTTGACTTGTGGTCTTCCTTATCCTCTCGTTACGTCTTCTTGGCATGCCTTTTGTCCCCTTGGAGGCGCCCTCCTTGTGATCCACGGCAATATGGTGGCCTCCAAAAGAAATCCTTTCCTCTTTTTCCCTTTTCTCTCAGGCTGTGACAGTCTCTGGTATTCGACAAGGGCTCTGTCCCAATTTTTTGTTGAAGAGCAGGTGAGGGAGCCTTGAGAAGAGGGAAACAGTTAGTAGTTTGGGGGTGGGCCCTCCCCATCCCATTGAAGAAAAGTCCACCTAGCTCCCTGGCACGTGAGTTCAGCTTAGAGGAGTAGGCACAAAAAAATAGAGCTCCTCAAGAGCTTTCCTACGTAGTTTACGGTGCTTTAAATGGTTAACTTTTAAGCTCGTAACCCTCTCGAGAGTTTCTCCTGCTATGGTAGCTGCTTGCGGTGTTCTACATCTGGCGTAGCTACTGGAACTGTCACACAATTAGTCAATAGGGTCGTTTGGCTTTGAAAACCACTGTAACATGTCGTGTGTTTAGCTTTGGCACTGAGGGCTTTGTCGTAGTTCGCAGACTGGCATCTAGAGCTCGCTCTAGATGTTTTTCCCTCTGCGTCACTCTGGGGGCAATCATCATCAGCGATGCGTAAAGGGAGACTTTAATGTTTCAAGTTTCTAGAGGCCCATTTCTAATTTTACCTTGCCCTCTCATTCTGGTTCCCAAACAAGGGGGATATTCCTTCAAACTCGTGAGTTTTCACGAGTTTTTCGTAAATGAAACTCAAAGCTTGTAGCAAACAAACTTGAGTTTCATCTTTTACACGACGGCGCAAAGTCATCACGTGTAAAACACGTCCACTGATTCGGCGTTGGCACTAAATGTTTCTTTGGTGCCTCACTCCTTCGCTCTCTATCCCTCACCTTGCTTACTTGAGGAGGCGGGGAGAAGAGAGCGAGAACAAGGGCTAAAGTCCACAGGCCTTGGCCCTCAAGGCCTCGCGGCCTCCTGGCCGCTGATCGAGCCACAAGCTCGATTGGTGGCTAGTGGCTCGCCGGCCGGTAGTCGGCCGGTCACTTGATAGGCCGCTGGCCACCCAACCGGCCGGCGGTCGGTCGGCAGGTAGCCAATAGGTGGCTGGCCACCGGCCAACCCTGGCAATAGCAAGGGGTGGCTCGCGACCACGCCCTTGCTATCGCAAGGTCAAAGGGCCAAACCAGCCCTTTTGCTACATTCCTCCATGTATAAATTGGGACAATGATTCTGCTCAGGGCTACGAGCTCGTACGCCCTGAAAACATCCTAAAGATAAGGAAGGTTCAGGTTTTTGGCAATTTCCCCAACGCCGCTAGCTCAATGTAGAGGCTGCCAAGAGACGCAAGAGACTTCAAAGAACGTGAAGAGGAGGTCAAGTAAAACAAGACTATAAGAGGAGGATAAGAAGTTGGAAAGAGGGAGTGGAATACTTGTTTTTTGAGCGACGATATTTCTTGTCATTTCCTTGGAATGTAATTTTCTGTTTTCTTAGATTCTAGTTGCTACCAAGAGCCGTGATTCACAGTCTAGGTAGACTAGCTTCAAAATCCACATGATTTTGGTGACTGTGGCAGCCTAGAAGGATGGTACTTTTCTACCACGTGCTTGTGCCAACCGTGGCGTATAAGATATAGAAGTGAACTTTACAACTGTCTCACCAATCATTAGATCAAGGAGACTTCGAGAGGTAACACCTTTTTAAAGTTTTGGAATGATCCTCTCAATGGTCTTCACATGCTAGTTGTATGAGTGACGGAATGGCAAGTGCCGGACCGTTCAAGACCAACAAGGGCAAGGTGGTCATGGCCTCACCACACACCCTCGCAGGCTCCAACTTTTGGGAACCGCCGCCGCAAGTACGGTTGCCAAACCAGAGGCAACCGTACCGCCAAAGGCAACCGCTACTAACCTCGGTGACACCAAGACATGTGCTGAATCTGGAAAAGTGCTTGATGAGCACATCCACGTGCAAGTGGGTGACTCCCACACGATGGATGACGTGCTCCAGGAGGACCACCCAAGGGTGGAACCTGATGACCTACACGCCATTGACAATGGCAAAGGCAATGAAGATCATGATCTTTGCCAGCATTGTGGGGATAACTCGAGTTGGTCTCTGAAGAAGGAAAAGACGCTCCATATATTGATTAGAGGTGCAAATAGCATCGAGGCTATTAAAAGCAGCAAAGGCGCCCCAAGTAGCCACATGCAAAGTTCCCGCAAGCACGAGCTAGATGACATCGCCGTGAAAGCAAGTTGCAACGAGTGCCAAAGGCTTGCTAAGTTGGCTACCGTGGCAACAGGCCAACTCAAAATCATCACCGATGGTGGAGGTATGGCACCACTTGGAGGAGTGAGTGCGCATCCCCCTTCCTACAATGTGGCCATGATGGGGTACACCAGTGTCCACTTGAGCGTCGTCGCTGATGATAGCCTTCTTCAGAAGATGGGACTCCTTGGAGGCATGTACATAAATCCTACCATCTTGTAGTGGGTAAAGGCGCATGGAGAGCACAAGGCCCTGGTGGCTATCGCCAATGCTCTGACGACATGAGAGCTGAAGTTTGCATTCGCCAACCTACTGGCCCATGTTAGGGAGAGCATCACAGACCTCAGCCATGATCTTCAGCTATAGTTCTTGGCTGCTCATGAGGCAAGCTGCCAATGCGACAACCTCAACAAGGGGTTGCAGAACATGATCCAGTTGCGGATGCATCAACAATTGTAGCGGGCATCAGGTGTTGATGCCACTGTTGGTGGCAACGACGACTTGCGTACCTTGACGACTTCAAGGCTAGTCATGAACACGTCCTTCCTTCATAGTGTAGAGATCTTCTGGAAGGATGTGAAGGTGACCGATTGACTGAATTGTATGCAGCACAAATTGTGTGTCCGCAAGGTGCCACTCGGTCAGTGGGATGACCTCGTCGCAACGCAACTTAAGGACAAGCTCTTCAAGTACGTGGTCAAGGAGTGGGACGTGCAGCAACGATGTCTTGAATGGCATCCCATGCTGCGGGAGACCTTCTACGTGATCATGTATAATGATTGCACCCAAGGGGAGGAGGCGTTGCGTTCATTCCACAAGATCAAGGAATTCAAGCAGCTACGTAGCTCGCTCAAAGCCTACTTGAGAGAGTTCATGGCACTTGTGAAGGAAGCCGAAAGCTTCACCAAGGTCAATAGGACCTAGACCTGAAAGTTCCCGATGTGCATTCTGCTTTAGTACTTGCATGATGTCTATGAAGAAGCTGACGGAAAATACCACCATGACGGTAACTGGCCAAGCTTGGAAAAGATGGAGGGTGTTGTATGACTACATGAGGGAAGTCTATTAAGAAAACCCATAGCACTACTCTGATGGACGACCAAACGCACGTGCAGAGCAAGGCCACGACACGCGCATGGGCTAGTGTGTCAAACGAACAAGTAGGCGGGGTCAAGGGCATGTCGCCCGCAATTCCTCCATCAGAGAAGGTTGGTGGGAATAAGGCCCTCAGTAAAAAGTGCAGCTGTGTCAATGACAAGCTGCAGGTGGCGCTTGAGCGTCCCACCATAGCCTTCCACAACGGGCTCTGCCACAACAACATGCAGCCTGGCCATTTTAGAGCCTTTTCCCCTTAGGCTGGTGGCGGTGGTGGGCAAGAGGGTGTAGCGTTGGTTGCACGCTTGAGTGACGTTAGTGGTGCTCACTCAAGGGAAAAAGTGGATCATGGGTGAGGGTTCATGTTTTCAGATAAGGATGTTAAACAATCTATTTTTTTATGAGTTTTGAATTATATGTTGTTTTCTCTCCTCTTGTTGAACCTCATTCTACACTTGCTAACTGGCATTGCTATCTAAACCTTTTCTCTTTGGACAAGATGCATGATTGTACGTGGTTAGTGGTGGCGACATCGACCACTTCACAACATCCGTGCTACGTTGTGATTGAACACCCTCAAAGCGATGAGTTCATCACATTCGTTGTACCTTGGGTCGATTATTTTGGATTTAAAGAGTAGAATGTGCTAGCCAAATTCACACGTGCCTACAAGATGTGGACTTAAGTGGGTGAAACATGGGAGTTGTGGCGTCCACCATATAGATTCCATGTTTATCACAAACTCGACTTGTTGTCGTTGAGCCTGTTCACTCAGAAGAGTGGAGGCAGCACGCCGATGGAGTTCAAAGGACATCTAGCTGGTGCTTGTGTGAACATACGACTCATACCAAAGTGGATGAATCCTTTGTTAGCCTTGGCTTTACCCGACCATGGGGCCTCAAGTACGAGCCATTGAATGGCGCAGTTTTTGTCGGTGAAAACCGTATGATACCCGCAATCAGTACCAGTAAAGAAAAAAAATGCATTTACGGGTACACACAGATTTTCACGTTGAAGGTACTCAACCTTCTTGACTTTTTTATGTGGTGCTAGGGGATCCCTAGCTCCGTGACAACAAAGGCTTTGATGTACTTTGAATCAAAATGCTTAATCCTTTGGAAGGGACAACGTCCCTCAACGTTGATTCCAGGTACGCAATTGTCACCATCCCAACTTGAATACATGCCAGATTGTTCAAGAGACAAATTTGACAAGTGTTTTCATAATTCATGGCTCTTTTGTAGAAAGTGGAGGATGACATGAAGGAATATAGGCCACAAGAGATTAAATCTTTATTGTTGGAGTCCTTGGATGCATTCCAAGACCTTATGCTTCCATCAGGACGACATGGGCCACACGACTTCACTGCAACTAGAGGCAACTCCTCCATATAGACGCATGTACTGCGTCAATCTAGTAAAGAGGCAAGAGGCTAAATGCCAAATCAAAGAGTACATCGCAAAGAAGTGAATCGAGCCAAGTAGCTCACCATATGGTGCGCCAATCCTTTTTGTGAACAAAAACGACGGTGGTTTACACATGTGTGTGGACTACCGGATGTTGAACAATCTTATGGTAAAAATTGATTGGCCTTACCACAAATCAAGGACCTTTTTGACAAAATCCAAGGGGGAAAACTCTTTTTGTCCTTGCATTTGTTTCAAGGGTACCATCAAACCTGTGTTATGGAAGATGGTGTTCCCAAACCGCGTTTCAAACGCACATTGGACACTATTAGTTCTGATTTTCGTCTTTCGGGCTAACAAATGTTAGAAGATTCCGAGGGAAAATGAACCAAACGTTCACCAAGTAATTGTGCTAGAATGTCTTGGTTTACAGGGACATAACATTAGTTTTCTCCAAATCTATGGAAGAGCACATCAAACATCTGAGGTCCTCGTGATCCTTTGAGAACATAATAATGATACAAAAGCGAGTTAGTGTAAGTTTGCACAATATGAGCTCAAACACCTTGGAAACATAGTCATCAAGGACGATATCCGTATCGACCCCAAAAAATTCCGAGCCGTTGTTAACTGGCCATGTCTAGAAAATGTTTGGCAAATTCATTCTTTCCTCGGCCTTGTAAACTATTTCCGACTATTTATGCAAGGGTATTCAACCCCGATAGCACAGCTAACCAGGGTCACGCAAAAAGACATGCATTGGCATTGGACTTGTGACGACGAGATTGCCTTTCTCAAAGTCGAAAAGCTTCTATCCATAGTACCCGTCTTAGCTCTTCTTGACACATTATAACCGTAGGAGGTGTGATGTGATGTGTTGGTAGTAGAACTTGGAGCACTTCTCATGCAAAATGGTCACCCAGTTGCGTATGAGAACCAAAATCTTGTCCCCGCAGAGATGCAATACATGTCAAGGGATCAAGAGCTCCTTAGGGTAGTACACGCTTTCAAGATTTGGCGTTGCTACCTCGAGGGTATTGAAAGGGGTGTGACGTTTGTGATCGACCATAACCCATTGGTGTTTTTCCAAATGCAACCACAATGTCAAGACAACAGGCACCTTAGAGCCAATATCTGAGCTAATTCTTGTTCACATCAAAACATCGGCTAGGACGCATCGCCGTGGCCTATCCACTAAGCCGATGGCATGTGGAAGTGAAAGCAACCACCAAGGTTGGTGAGTGTTTTGTGGGAATTGTGACGGCAGAATTACAAATGCCAGATCCCCTTGCATCTCTATGGAAACCACTTTGAGAGATTATCCAGTACAACAATTTTGAAAACTGGATCCGGATGGGATAAAGTGTGGATTCTAGGTCGTAAGAATCCCTCAATTTCGACAAGTATAGATTGGTCGAGGCCGCAAGAATCTGTTCGCGCAAAGAACAAGTTGCTGTGCCAGACTCGGGAGACCTTTGAGCAAACATTATCTCCCAATTCCACGTCCTGCCAATTGCAGGTCATGTGGGACCAAAAAAACCCATACAGGCATTCTTGGTCCACTATTGGCTGCCAAGATAGAGTGTTGATGTCCGTAAGTATTGCATGACATGCGACCCATGTCTTTCGAATAATGCTAGTAACAAAAAGTCTGCTTGGCTCCTCCAATACCTTCCCATCCTTGGGACTCCATAGGGGTGCTTCAACATGGACTTCACTACTGGTCTTCCGGACACAGTCCATGGCCACAATGTAATACTTGTGGTTGTGGATCTCCTGACAAAGATGACACAATTCAATTGTACAAGAGCTAATATGAATGTAGAGTAGACCGCTCTTCTCTTCTTTGACGATGTCGTGAGGTACCATGGCTTGTCGTTGCGCATTACCTCTGATTAAGATATAACATTTGCTAGTACTTTTTAACAAAGGATGCACCAGTAATTTGCCAGCGAGTCACAAATTTTGACAGTATTTCACCCTCAAACTAACGGACAAACTGATCACTTGAATCACACTCTAGAACATATGCTTCGTATGGACGTGGACCGTGCCATGAACGACTGGGAAAAATTCCTCTCATCGGCAGATTTTGCGGTGAAGAACTCAGTGAATGAGTCTACACAGCTCACACCATTTTTGATGAACAATTGGCATCCAGTGGTTCCCTTTTCATTATTGAAAATTTGGAGTACAAGAGGAAATATTCTTTTTGTTCTAGCATTTGTCGAGCATGTAGACTCCTTGACATACGAGGCGAAGGGTCACCTTCAAGCTGTTTGGCAACGAAAAAAGGTATATGCCAACAAAATTTGCAATGAGGTTTCATTTGAAATTGGTAAAAAGGTGTTTCTTAGCAATAAGAGCCTTTGACTAAAGTAGCCAAGGGCACAAAAACTTCTAGCAGAGTCGATGGGGCCATTTCATGTCGTGGCACATATCTGGCTTGTGGCATACCGATTGTTACTCCCTCCAAGTACAAAGATACATGAAGTGTTTCATGTGAGCCTGCTGGCTCCATATGCAGCAGACAAAGTCGTTGAGCCACAACCAGTAGTTCTTGCTGCCAATGACCAGAATAAGGTCCTTTACCTACTCCACCACCGAAAGCGTACACTCCGGTCATGGGCTATTATGGAGTACCACATTCATTGGGCAGGTTTTGGACCTGAATATAACTCATTGAAGCCCAAATATCATAAGTCTAATGGGGTGTTCAATGAGTACTGGAGTAATCTAGCAGCTCACACAAATTGACGCGTGGCAGGAGCACCACCTGAACACAGAAAAAGTGAAAAACATTCTCGTAGGTCAGCATTCATCGTCACCAACCATAGGAATTTCGGGACGACCAACATGGTTGTAACGTAAACTCACTAGCATAGAAGGGAGATGCCGCAATCCATGCTCACCAAAAAGCTGCAGCTTAGGACCAGGTATCGTGCACATGTTCATGTTTAGCTGGTGATTAAAATCATTAATTTTATTCCACAATGTTGACGATTCACTATCTCGAACTCTTACGTGTTCGTCATGAACCGAGGCAGATCATAACAAGTGGGGAGAAATGTAGTGGGAGGCCATGTTCGACCCTCCCACTTTGCAACAAAGAGGGGGTGGCTACGAGCCATCGCTCGCTATTGCGAGGGTTGAGCGGTGGCCAGCCATCTGCTGGGTACCGGCTGGCCGGCTGTTACAAAAAGTTGCCCCTTGCGATGGATTCTGTGGATCGTTTCCCTGGTTCTGCCTCTAGGGAGTGGTCAAATATCTGTTCTTATTGCAGATTTGGATTTCTTGGAATTTTCCATGCAAGATCGAGCTTTGAATCGCTCGATTTGAGTAAGCATTCAGAAAGATAGCCCTGCCCAAAGGTTGGGTGGTCGGCGGGTGGAATCTGGGTCTACGTCATGGATGACGGGATACTTCCACCGCGGTGGTCCGAGTTCAGGTCCAACGGGCTCCAAAGGCACCATGGCCATGAAGGAAGGGATGTAGATGGTCTCCTAGACCAGGGCGAACTTCTCCCCACGTTGGAGTGCCAGGAAGGGCGCTTCGACAAGCCACCGTCGAAGCGCCTTCCGTCACCCCCGTTCGTGGGCATGGTGGGCGGCTCCACCATGGGTTACTTCGATGGCCATAGCGGGGGCTCTACTGCTCCGTTTTGGGCGTGCTTGGATGCGTTGGAAAGCTCTCATCATAGAATATAAGAATCTGATGTAATATCACTGATAAAAACAACAATTCCCACTTCGATTGAGTGCAAATGCTTGCGGCTCATTCCTGCCCATTCTGGACTGTGATCCTTGGACTCCACACTCTTCCACCCTAGTTGTGCATTGGCTACCAAAGCAGCGTCAGCGTGCTCCACAGAAGGCCAGGCATCCTCGTGGGTGCTCCCACTCCTCCTAGGGCACAGCCAGGACAGAATTCCTGACAAAGGGTTATGGGCCCACTTACCCTAGGAGGACCCTCGTCTTCTACGCGCACGCTCCCGCTACAAGCAATTGCAACCGCGACCGAGCAAGAGAGCAGCTGTGACGTCCCACTCAAGTTTGATGGGAGGGACTTTCCCTTGTGGAAGTGGCAGGTTGAGATCTTCCTACGCTACAAGGGACTGCTTGCGCTAGTCAACGGTGAAGAGAAGTCTCCTGCGGCGTCCGCGAGGGCCGAGGAGGTGGATGCCTTCGAGAAGCGTAATAAAGAGGCGCTTGCTCTGATCGCGTCGGCGTTGTGTCCGGCACAGCGCGCACAAATCCAAGGATGCACATGGGCATCAAAGGCTTGGGAGAAGCTCTGCATCACACACAAACCGCCTTCTCTTCAGCAACGTGACTCAATGAGCGAAGAGGCGGCGCAAGTGCCCAGCGTCCGGTGGACTGAATCCACGGAGGCGAAGCAAGGGACGTCGTCCACAGCACCAACCCTGGTTGACCACTCTCATGGAGGAGAGGGAGATCACAGGGAGGAAAGGATGTGTCCACGCCATGCTAAGAAAGGGGAGTGCCATCGCTATGGCCAGCAGGGCCACTGGAGACGAGAGTGCACAACGGGAGTTGCGGATCTGGCCACAAAGGTGGCAGAAGGGCAGCAGACCAACGTGGTAGCCTTCAACTCCATAAGCTTCGTAAAGGGAGCTGAGATGGCAGAACCTGAGGCGGGTGAGCGGCAGGTGTGTTTGGAGCAAGGAGGCTCCAACAGGTCCCAAAAGGGGGCCTGCTACAGCTGTGGCCAGTGGGGCCACTGGAAAGCGACGTGCACAGCAGAAGCCGTGGACTCCGACAAGCGCGTCGGGAGAGGACGGCAGGCCGAAGCAGTCGTTGACGTGCTATGCAGCAGTGATCAGCTCTAAGCTGCGAGGGCTGATGTGGTCGGAGACCACAAGGCATGCCGTGGGCATACAACCTCCACAACCTCCAAGAGGGAGCTAAAGGCGGAGCATCAAAAAGGAGCTACCGTCGTTTATCACAATGGAGGAGATGCACTCCGAGGAGGCAAAATGAGGATGGAGGAGTTGGCCAAAAAGAGGGGCACCAAGGAGAGGAAGCTCCAAGTGCCTGACTTGGTGATTGGGGTGCTGTCCGTGAGTCGCCTCATCAAGGAGGGGCTCGAAGTGACCTTCACAAGGAAGGGCTGCCTCATAAAGGAGGAGGGCACCGGGCGTGTTTTGGCACGTGGTGCACAGAAAGAAGGTATGTACCTGGTACGTGCCAACATTCTCACAAGAAGTAGCCGTGAGTCCGACGTGGGCAGCCGTCGGAGTAAGGAAGCGGTTACAGCTATGTCTAATAATGGGAAACATGAGGGCACAGTGGACGGTACAAAGAGAACCGTCCGTGTTGGAACGATGTACCTGGATCGGAAGGCATGCCATGGAACGGGATACCATGTGATGGGTGCAAAGCCTCACGAAGAGGCAAAAGAGGGTGTCCAGGTGGCAGACCTGTCATGTGAGAGCATTAATGGGAAACGGCTTGGCTCTCCTAATGGGCATAAAGGTCCCAATGCTGCAGGAGTGGTGAACCAGCGTCACAAGGTAGGCCATAAGGGTGCTGTCAAGTTTCATGGGGGAGCGACGGTGGCGGCTTGGAGGACCATGCAGCAAAAGGAGGGCGGCATCAAGGTGCGTCCTCAAGTGGAGTCTGAGGATCTCCGCGCCTCGGCTAAGGGGGAGCTGCTGCACCGACAAGGTGATCAAAACCTGAGAGCTCAAGTGCCAAGACTAGGTGCCGACGTGTCGCATGTACAAGGCTCCACTTCAGAGCTTAAGGAGGAGGAGAGTGGCGACATGACGCCACGCTCTCAACCGGAGGATGAAAGGCTCCGGGCCATAGAGGTGGTGAACCGTGACCACGAGGCGGCTCAAAAAGGAGTCGCCAAGACTCAAGAGGAGGCGCCGGTGGCGGCACGGAGGACCACGCAGCAGAGGGAGGACGCCATGAGGGCTGGTCCTCAAGTTGAGCCTGAGGGGCTCATTGCAGCAGCAGACCTGGACCAAAAGCACCACGCGGCAGGAGGTCGGGCAGTAGGTGCACCGCAATAAAAGTGGGCGGAGGTGGTACAGAGAGCTGTGCAACAAGGGGAGAGCAAAGGCAAGCAGCTGAGCTCTCCACAGGAGCATAATGCGCTCCGAGTGGCATTGATGGTGGTCCGCGGCTACAAGGCAGGCCAGGAGGGCGCTGCCGAGTCCCATGAGGGGGCAATGGTGGCTAAGCAGAGGACCAGGTCGCAGGGTCCGGTCAAGGTTTCGTGAGCTCCAAGTCCTAAAGGAGGAGGACGAGCACTCAAGTGGCACACAATGGAGGATGTGGCAAGTGTGTCGGCATCTCTAAAATCTACAAGACAAGTGGATGACGCATGCAACATGCACAATGTGGGAGAGGGGAGTGAGACATCCGCTTCTACACATTCTCCAAAACAGGGAGCGTAGGTGCATGAGGAGTGTGGCGAGGGAGCTGAGACCAAGGGACCGGCACAAGAAGACGTCTCCATGAGGGGGAGGCATGCGTGTCGGGGACGTGCGGCGAGGCGGTGGCAGCAGCGCAGGCAACGGTTAGAGGAGTAGTCGCAGCTACAGCATCATGGATCCCGCAAGACTGGTTACAATAAAATTCAAGCCAGTGCCGGCGTTGCAAGCGGCAGCAGCTTGGACAATGCGGCACGCAAAGAGGCGGTGCCGACAAGGCCCAAGAGCAACAGCATGGAGGCATTGCAAGTAGTTGGGGGAGATGCACAGCATACTCGGCCAAGCTTGCAATGTGCTGAAGGTGTTGATAAATCAAATGCACCACAAGCACAAGTAGAGGCGATGGAGGACAAAAGATTGTCCGAGGTCTCCGCACACGAGAGAGGATGCCGCAAGAGGTGCGGGTCTCCCATGTGAAGGGGAGCAGAATTGCAAGGAGGCAAGGGCTCCCAGGTCGTCTCAGGCAGGCGACCAACTGTCGCGGCAAGTAGCAACATCAAAACAGTGGAGGTCACAAGGCAGGTCACAGAGGTGCTGCCAAGTCCCGCACGGGGGCACAAGTGACGACAGCGGGGAGCAAGACGTTCACCACTATGCTTTGTGATTGGTGCAGGAAAGCTGAGGAGAGTTGCTCACAGCATCAGCTTGGCCGGAAAATGGAGCACGGTCGATGTTCAAGGACAAGGCATCATGGCTGCGGTGTAGGGGAAGATTGTTAGAACAAGGTGCCCCTTGCCATGGTTGCTGTAGATCGTTTCCCTGGTTCGGCCTCTAGGGAGTGGTCAAACATCTGATATGATTGCAGATTTGTTTTTTTTGGAATTTTCCATGCAAGATCGAGCTTTGAATCGCTCGATTTGAGTGAGTATTCAGAAAGATAGCCCTGCCCGAAGGTTGGGTGGTCGGCGGGTGGAATCTGGGTCTACGTCATGGATGACGGGATAATTCGACCGCGTTGGTCCGAGTTCAGGTCCAACGGGCTCTAAAGGCACCATGGCCATGAAGGAAGGGATGTAGATGTTCTCCTAGACCAGGGCAAACTTCCCCCCACGTTGGAGTGCCAGGAAGGGCGCTTCGACAAGCCACCGACGAAGCGCCTTCCGTCACTCCCGTTCATGGGCATGGTGGGCGGCTCCACCATGGGTTACTTCGACGGCCATAGCGGGAGCTCTACTACTCCATTTTGGGCATGATTGGATGCGTTGGAAAGCTCTCATCATAGGCTATAAGAATCTGATGTAATATCACTGATAAAAACAACAATTCTAACTTTTATTGAGTGTAAATGCTTGCGTCTCATTCCTGCCCATTCTCGACTGTGATCCTTGGACTCCACACTCGTCCACCCTAGTTGTGCATTGGCTACCAAAGCAGCATCAGCGTGCTAAAAAGAAGGCCAGGCATCCTCGTGGGTGCTCCCACTCCTCCTAGGGCACAGGCAGGACAGACTTCCCGACACCGACAGCCGGCCAGCTTGGTGGCCGGCGGCCGTCAAGTGACCGGCCGGCCAACCACCAGCCGCCGATCAAGCCCGTGGCTTGACTTGTAGCTAAGAGGCCGCAAGGCCTCAAGGTTCGATGCTTGTGGACTCATTCCCTCGCCCCTCTTTGCCCTCCTTGCTTACAAGAGCAAGCAAGGACGAGGGATATAGCGAGAACGAGGACTAAGGTGCGCAAAAGAAAGGTTGGCGTTAAATCATCCACCGTGCCTCGTACGCGATAAGTTTGTGCATACTCATGAAAAACAAAACTCAAGTTCATTTAGGTTGAAATACAAGTTTTGAAACCTGAAAACGTGTCTGAAATCAAGAGTTTGAAGTAATAGGCCCCTCAATTGGGACCCAAAACGAGTAAAAACCATAAATGGGCGTGTGGAGACAACTCTCTGAGCACGTGGTTTTTATGACGATTACCTCCAAGAGTGATCTAGAGTGGAAATTCCCTCGAGCAAGCTCTTGGTGCCATAGTGCAAACTTTGATGAAGAATTTAATGCGGAAGGTGGAAACTGAGGCGTTACAAGTGCGGTGTTCCATAGCGTTTTTTTTTTTAACAGTGGACGGCATCATACCTCTCCCACAAAACAATACATTCTTGCAGGCGCTATAAAAAAAAGTACTCAGGCGCTTTTCAGGCGAGTGGTACCGCCAGATCCGGAAGCCCTGGACAACTTGACAAAACATTTGTGACGCAATGATGTACCATAGGGAATGGAGCCAGGATCTCTCGGCAAGCGGAACAGGACGTTGATGGTGACACGAATTTGCGAGGCAGTCGACTTATCAGAGGGCCTTGCAAAGGGTTGCCATGTGACTCTTAATGGTGCCCTCTGGTTGATGAATGTATCGATACAATTCTGGTTTTGCTACTGATCCTGAAATTTTGTAGCGACCTACTGTGGTGGAGGAGGTCGGCGTGACACCCTCCATGTCAATATACATCCTTGGAACAGGAACGATACAATTGTAGTCTGTCAAACCAAAAGTCAGCGAGATCCTTACCTGCCACGTCATTAGCGCTCACTAGAAGATACAAAAAAAAGAAGTTGCAGAACACCACAGAGGGCTCATGAAAAACGTTTATCGTTCTTGTCATGCACATCAGTGCAAAAGTTGTGTTTGATGTCACCAAGAAGGAATACTCATTTTGTATCGTGAAGAGTGAAAATTCTGGTGGTGTGCAATATGAGGGTGTGCTTCTAAATGCCATGTGTCCTTACTAAGTTTATCCTTCAAACTCTTGGTAGTCTTAGTCATATTTGACTCAGAATTTCCCTTTCATTTTCTTTATCTTGTTAGAAAATGTAACGTGAAAGCGTTTCCTAGTCTTGTCGAAGAGAGACGTAGCTACTGGTTTCATTTATGGTTGTGGATATGTCCATTCAAGACTATCAACATCTGTCGTAGAGCAGTAACCTGCGGTGAACCAAATGCTGCAGCCGGACATAGTTTAGCGGGGAAAAAAAGGTCTCTTTGGTAGACAGGGAGGTTTCTTGGTTCATTCATTCAACGGTTACATTCCCATTTCGAGAAAAAAAAGTCATTAAACCCATTTCTCGTTCCTTTCATACAGATTAGTGTAAAAGTTGTTGTTTGTGTCACCAAACAGGAATGCCCTTTTCGTATTGTGCAAGCAAAATGATACAAGCATTGTACAAATTGATCGTTTTCTTGTAGATGGTATGTGTCTACACAAGGGTTTGTTTTTCAAAAGCTTGCTCGCCTTTGTTGTATTCGACACAAAATTCCTCTTCCTCTTTCCTTTTCTCATTGGAAAATGCCAAGTTTTGTACTTCCTTTTTTGAGCATTTTATCGTGGACAGTGCAAGGAACAACATTGCACCACCAAATCTTGGAAGTCGGGTGTTGGCCATGGGTCCCACCACTAAAGTCCATCTAGACAGTATTTTCCACATCTAAACGTTGACCTAAAGCTGTTATAGCCTTGAGTAAATGAGCTCCGCACTAGTAATGGAGTCTTATCCTGTTGCGATGAACAAGTTGTAGAGATGGACAAGGTAAGAGCTGAGTACTATATGTAATTGTACGCCTCCCCAACCATGAGCTCTCCACTTATTGTTCAAAGAGCTAGTGGCTGAGGTGGTCCCAACTAGAAGTACTTGCCAAAATTATTTGTTATCTCGCACTTATCTTTATGGTTTTTTTTTTCCAAAAGCACTGCAAACCAAGTTTTATTAACAGAATTTGAAAAGTTACCTTGCGTGGAAATATCTTTTATGCCACATGGAAACTTTTGTTCGCCCAAAACTAGGAAGAATATGGATGTTCACTTTGTTCTAACAAGACAAATCAAAGTTTTTCCATGTGTCAACCACAATAATAACGTATCATTTTTTCTTTGAAGAAATAAATATTGTAATTGAACAAAGACAGTATCCATCTTTTGTACATAATTGGGTCACATACTTTTTTAGTAACAAGTGAAAATTATAATTTTCTTTGCTGATTCGTCTCGTAACTTGTTTACAATGTTTGTCCCTCACAAAACGTATTCGCAAGAAGTAGCCTCGATCTCTACAACGTTTTTTTGCTAATGACTTTGAAATCCTAAATCTTTTCTTGAACATATACAATAGGTCTTACCTAGTTTGCAACGTTTTAATAGGGGATTTTAAGGTCTACATTGTACAAAGAAATTATTTTACATAGAAGCCATATGTCAATCTAGATGTATCAAATTCGAAAAATTCTTTCATCATGAAGAAATATTCAACCATCATGGTAAGTGATTATGGGAGAATTGAATAGATAGCAATAAGAATAAAAAACAATTTAAGCAGTTTTTTAGATTCAATGGTTTTATGAAGATTCAATGGTATCTATATCTATATCTATATCTATATCTATATCTATATCTATATCTATATCTATATCTTTATCTATATCTATATCTATATCTATATCTACATCTATATCTATATCTATATCTATATCTAT
>SZWC01021713.1:21324-38773 GCA_023375785.1 Penium margaritaceum | reverse complement strand
CCTGCTTCTTGTGAACATGCCTCTTTCCGCTTGCTTCCCCATGTCAGGGTGTGCCGTATATTTTGCAACAATGACGACTGCTGGGAAGGGTAAGCGACCTGCACCTGACACGGATACCGGGAGTGGCAACAAGGAGAAGCGTCCGGAGTCCACCGACAAGTCCAATCAATCTGGTGGGAATTTGCTTGCTGATGTTGTTCTAGCTGCCACACCCGGTCAACGTGCAGCTGCGAAGCAAGCAAGGGAGAATCTGCGAAAACATAGGGACGCGGCGCGGCCGACAAACAGTGACTGTAGCAAGCACTCGGCCGCAATGTAACCGTTGCTTCACGTGCATGGGCCGGACTACAGTCCAGGACGAGAGGACGAGAAGGAGAGAAGTGAGTTGGATGCCAACCGCTAGGCCCTTGCGATTCTAGAACGCGAACATAATGTCAGTGGGTCCAACGGTGTTCAAGATTCTGGAGCATCTACAAGCGGTACGAAACACCGTGGTAAAAGTAAGCCAAAGAGGAGTGGCAAAGGTAAGGGTGGGGGGAAGAGCAAGGAACATGGAACAGAGAGCACTGCAGATAAGGAGAAGGAAGGGAATGATTCGGAGGAAGAGAATGTCCAAAGTGTGCTAACCTTTCAGTCAAAGAAAAAAGACAAGGGTTTGCCCGTACGCAAAGGTGGAAGGAGACAAAATACACCTATCCACAGAGGAAAACAACCAAAAAAGGTAAGTTGGTCTTGGATCCTGACTACAAGGAGTGTATGGAGTGCAGTGAGAAGCTCAACCGCGTCAGCAGCTGCACCTCTGCTATGAAGTCACACTATAGCCGGTTTCACCTGGAGAGGTTTATAGAGCCAGTGCCAGAAAAAGCACACAAGGGTTGGGCTTCTATGAAGAAGAGGGAGGCTGTAGTGAAGGAAGCTGGGAAGAAGTTGAGAAAAGGACAAGGTAGGTTCGACGTCTTGTTGAACACGGGTAAAGGTAAGAGGTCAACTGACCTCTTGTGAGAAAACCTACAACGTCTATGCCCCAAAACCCCCACGATGTCGTACTCTATGGTACAGCACAAAGAGTTCAAGAACATAGCAACCGGCGGCCGCACATTGAAGGTAAAGCCGCCAACGCGTCAAACACTATCAACGGGTGTCCGACACCTTTACATCAACAGTTTCCACAAGGTGAGGAAGTGCTTGTCGCGACGACCCGGCCGATTGACGTACACGGCTGACATATGGACTGCAAGGAACGGCGAGCCGTACCTTGGTCTGACTGCCCATTGGTGTGACCACCAACGGAAGCTAAGGTCGTTGTTAAGGCTCGGAAAACGGGATGAGATCGAGATCTCGATCTCCGAGACACTTTGTCAACTTGT
Source organism: Penium margaritaceum (assembly GCA_023375785.1). Lineage (NCBI taxonomy): Eukaryota > Viridiplantae > Streptophyta > Zygnematophyceae > Desmidiales > Peniaceae > Penium > Penium margaritaceum. The sequence goes on along the minus strand of SZWC01021713.1, from coordinate 37,406 downwards.
CTTGATCTCACTCAGAGCACAGGCGGGGTCATCTCGATCTCGTCTCGCTCGGCATATGCGAATCTCGTTTTTGTCTCAATCTAAAAAATTACGACCGAGATTCTCACTTTCTCAGACATTCTCACAGTATGGCAGTCTGTGTTGGAGTATGCTGCGATGCACCGAAAATTACTGAAATTCGTGAGTTCATGAGTAATTCGCAAACAAATTCGAGGCCCCAAAACACAAATTCAAATTCGGCAAACTGGTCAATTATTCGAATTCGCGAAGTCATTCGCCAATTTGAAAATTGAATTCGGATCCATACACTCAAGGTATGGTATGTGGCGTAAATGGCACCTCGGCCATAAGGTAGGTGGATCACTTTGGACAATACGTCCAACAACGATCGTGCGATGACTTCTCTCATGGAAGATCTCGAGGTTGACTTTGCTCTTGACCATGCATTCAACTGCATTTGTCATGTCATCAACCTCGGCATGCAGGCCTTTGTTGATGAGCCAGCCATTGCTACCCTTGTCAGCGAGGCTCGCACTGTCGTGAACCACGTGCGTAGCGCCCGAGCTCGTTATGACCTATGGCGTGAGAAGCACCCACAGGGTAAGTTGCAACTCACAAACGGTGTCGCAACACGGTCGTCGTACGCCATGATTGAAAAGCTGCGTGCCCATCAACAAGTAGCCCAGGCTTACCTCGATGCAGTTAGGGCGGGTAAGCTTAGGACAAAGGAGGCTAGAGAGTGCCCCATTCTGGATCTTCTAGAGTGGGACATGCTCCATAGTTTGCATAACGCTCTCTCAAACTTTTCACAGACGTGACAGCAGCTGCCAAGGGTGACAAATATTGCACCATCGACCACAGCTGCGTTACAACCACTTGCTCGACAAATGCAAGAAGTGGCAGGGCAGTTCGAATATTTAACATGCCTTAAAGATTGCCCACACCAAAATGTTAGTACAATGTGACGTCCGAGTGGTTCACGGTGGCTACAGTTCTGGACCCTCGCTTCAACCTCTGCTACTACACTGCCGAAAAAAGGACGACCGCCACGCAGGTCACTGCTGTGCTCACCATGGTGTGCAAGATACTTACGCCATACTTAAAGGATGATGGCAGCTCAGAGGCCCTCATCGTCTTGCCGCAGCAGTACCTGCCATGAAGCAGCTTGGCTGCCTCTCTCGTCGAAACTGTGCAGGAGTACACGGCGGTACGTGAGGACAAACTATCGAGGTATGTGAAAGAGGCTCCTGCACCATACAACCTGTGCCCTTTGGCGTGGTGGATGGCTAATGGCCCCGTGTATCCTTGTTTTGCAAAGGCCGCCATGGATGTGCTTGCAATTCCTCACAGCAGTGCCTCTGCTGAGCATTGCTTCTCCTTTGCACGTGCCCACATTACCCCACAGCGCCACAACCTCCACGTCAACAGTGTGCAAGCATCAACAGTCGTGCGAACATGGCTGTCCCTCCTAGATGCACTGAAACAAGGGGTGGATGCGTGGGAACTGGTGGAAGAAGAGGACGAGTATGACGAGGACGAACATGCCTTTGCGGAGGACAATGAGAAGGATGAGGAAGAGGGAAGCGGCAAGGGTGCAGAAAGTGTGTCAAGGAAGGAGAGTGGCCAGACCATTAGTGCTAAATCGAAAGACGACAACAACGATGAGGACAACAACGGTTCGGTTCAGGTTTGAACCGATTTAACACCCCTAAGAAGGAGGAGGAGCAGGAGGAGGAGGAGTAGGAGGAGGAGAAGGAGGAGGAAGAGGAGGAGGATAGGGTGGGGTTTCTGAAGTATCGAATTCGGTATCAATATCGATATCGACGTCGATATCGACATTGAATATCGACATCGGTGTCGTATTGATATCGACATCTACACCGAAAAATGGGGTACTTGACTCCCACCCCCCCCGACCCGGAGTCTCGGTATCGACCGATATCGAGGTCGGGTCGATACTCTCTTTTTTTTTTCACTTCCCCTCTTCACAGAGGACATCGAGTTGATATTCTGTCGATACTGGCTCGATATTGGATCAATATCGGGCCGATATCGACATGACATCGACTCGATCTATGTTGCTCTCCACATGTCGAGGTTGAGGTCGAGGTTGGAAGGTCAACCTATAACCTCCTTGAGCCTAGGTTGAGGTCGAGTGTCGACCAAAAACAAAAAATGCTCTGACCCGAAACTTGGCATGCATGTCATGTATAACGTCCTTGATTCAAAATCAACTCACAGATTTCCTTTCCGTTCACTCCTTTGGTAACTAATTAAATCATCATAATATTCATTCTGTCGATTGAACTTCTTCTCGGGTACTTAGCCTATGTTCGCTTAGGTGCAAATCCCCAATCCAGGCAAGAAATCAAGAAAAGAAAGGGTTGCGACAGGTAAGGAATGGCAAACGAGACTTTGGAGTCGCAGATCTGTAGTTAATTATCCCGGTCTTTGCGGCGCGAGAGTCTAAAAACTCGTCCGGCTCTTCCGGACGAGAGTACGGATACCCGACTGAACAGTGCTCCTTTTGTTGAAAATCACCTCAAAACAGTCTGTCGTGTCATCCGTCGGTGATTTTCCAGAACAGACTGCCTGCAAATCCCACTGGTCGTCGCCGTTGGATGATTCATCTGACGGCGAAAGGGAGAAACGTCAGCCAAAAAAGAAACGCTCTGTGAAGTTGGCACAAAACTTCTTCATGATCGAAACCCCCCTAGTTCTTTCATGGATCTGGTCCGCGAACCCAAGTTCGTATGTGCAATTATTCTCACGTGGGTGACAAGGCCCCTGCCAGCGTTACAAATATAGTGCCACGGTGGCAGGTATGAGGAGAGTGCTCCAAACCCTCACGACTCCGCTATCCTTAATTCACAGTTGGATGCCTCTTGAACAATACTTCTCTCTCAAACCCCAGTTCGCTCATAGGGAACTTTCGTCAAACGCCAAGATTGTTCATCGTAAATAAATGTGACCTTCCAGCCGGGGTTATGACCAGAAAACGTCTGCACATTTCGACTTCAGTCATTGCGCAAGTTTCAGGAATTTTCTACTCCCGCTTGAATTTTTTCTTGTGCGGCAGTTTGTAAGTCGTGTAGGATGAGGATTGGTTCTGTGGATGATAATATTGCTTACTCTCCGGTTCGAACACGGGAGCTTGCATTCTGGACGCCAATTTGAACAGAGTTTCTGTAATTACGCCATACCCAACTGTTCATCCGGGATTCTAAAATCCTGCTATTCTACCGTACCTGGCGACCGTACTCTCGGTACAGTCTCGACGCGCTTCCAGACCTCCAATTTCTCTCGCAGCGCAAGTCTCGTTTGCCATTCCTTAGCGACAGGGTCTCTGCGGCCAACTGTGGCGTTTTATTGCCGCTCGCTTCCAGCGTCTACTATCCACTGTCTGTTCAACGTCTATTCGTCCAGCGTCCACCGCATCTGCTGTCCATCCTCTACCGTCCATCCTCGCGACAGGGTCTCTACGCTACAGCTGCTGCAGCGAGCAAGGCCATGTCTCTGACGATGATTCCATCGACCACAGCAACAACGACACCAACGGCCATGGCTAAAGGAACGGGGTCAAGTGGACGGGGATCAACATCAAAGCACACTTCTTGCCGTGGCGGCAGTTCTCATCCAGTGGGGGATCCAGCACTCGGAGAGTAACAGCACCAGCAGTAGCAGAAATTGCAACAGTAGCAGCCAGTGATGTTGGTACGCGCGCCTAGAGTATTAGTACTTAAGGCGCGCCTTACGCCTTAAAGTGCGCCTTGCTTACAAGTAAGGCGTGCCTTTAGCCATCTAGCATCGACCTGCACAAAAACTTGCAAAAAAAACAAGGGCACGCTCCCCGTGGGGAGAGGAAACCGAATCTGCTGACCGTACCCATGGAAGAAAAGTTATTGGCCCATGCGCTTCAAGTAACGTAAAGTGGCGGTCTGGGCGTGGGGGTTGGGGCTCGTTCCTGGACGACGGTTCCACACGGTGCAACCGTCCAGTTGCTAGTGACGGAGCGGGAGCCGGGGGGTAGGGATGAGCACTCATACTCGGTCCTCGCGAGTTTTACTTGTGAGTATCAGTAATCGTGAGTATGACGAGTGTGGGAGGAGAGGTCAAGACTCGCCGAGTAACTCGCGAGTGTTACTCAGCAAGAGGGGCCCTTCGCTGGCGAGTAATACTCGCCGCTGAAGATTCGCAGGTCATCGCAAGAGGACATGCGAATGTTCGCCGGCGAGAGGAACTTCGGGTGTCCATGCCCTTGTGCCTGGCCTCAGATGACTCGAACAAGCAGCGGGCGAGTCAGGCTCTAGTCGGGTCTTGTATTTGTATCAGTCGTGAACCCTCCGCGAATGCTTCGGAGAGAAGTGCATCCGTTTTTTTCTATTTGATCAAAGAAGTAGGGTAGGGAGAGTATAGTTTCAGGCACAGATAGAAGCCGCGTAGCGTCCATCAGAAACACATGACCTGGTCAAGCGTTTTTCTTTTCTCGCGATAGATATATACGGGACCTCTGTCTATTTTGTAGAACCGATGGCAACATGATGAGTGAAAAGGGCTTCAAAAGGAGAGAAAAGTACATATCGCTCTACCACATGTGGCGCCAAGCATTTTTGGCTGCGAATGTTCTCACATGCTACCTGCCAAACGTCACAGTTATCCAGCTAGCGAGAGTACCTGGGCTTCGGGCGGCGATTCTCTCGAGGGACGCCCGCGTGGAGACTCGCGAGCATCGCGAGTGCCGACGAGTGAACTCGCTTGCTCGTTGACCTGCGAGTTTTACTCGCACTTGTGATACTCGCGAGTCTGGCTGGAAGGCATGTACAGCCCATACTCGCGAGTACGAGTACGAGCTTCACAGGGGCGAGTATACTCGGTTGCACATCCCTACCGGGGGGAGAGGTTGGACCGGCAGAAGAAGTGGTGGACGAATGTGTTGTGTGCACGACCCTGTGTCTGTGAAACTCAGAACATGGGCGACCTGTAGTATGCTAACTTCTCTCAGACAAAAGGGTGTCTGAGCATACAAAATAGACAGCGGAAAACATGCCAAAAAGGATCGATGGACTATCAGCTGTCCTTCGTTTTGTCTCGGACCGACGACTCAGTAAACAGCATTTTTCTAATTTTTCTCAGTAAAAAATAGACAGCGGAAAACATAGAATGCAAAAACCTTCCATGGACTGCCAATCGATTCTCAATGGTAGTCCATCAACCTCCTTTTTGGACGCCACTTTCTTTGTGCTAAAAAATGGATAGTCCGAAAAAGGGCAAAAACAATGTCAACNTTGCCCCCCCCCCCCCCCCATTCTTCTTTCTCATAGACGTTTCTCTCGACCTTCTTGGAGGCTTTGTCTCGTTAAAAAAAAAAACACCCAACAAACGGGGAAGAGCCAGATGCTAAAACAGAACCGACTTCGTTCGTCGGTGGTCCGGAGTCCCCGAACTGTACCAGCATGAACCCCCTGGCCCCTGCTCCCCTTTGTCCCAATGTTAACAGAGCCCTTCCGTGATGAAACAGAACCGTCTTTGTTCGTCGATGGTCTGGAGTCCCCGACGTCACTTAGTCGGCCACGACTGGGCAGGGGACGTACGCATCTGACACGTGGACGGTTCAGTGGCCGCTTCTTTCTCATTTTCGTTTCTTTTCTAATTCCATTGATTTCTACGAGTGCTCTGTCTGGGCATACGGAATCGCCAGAGTGCGCTGCCCATGCAGCTTATTTTCCGGAATTTTTTCATTTTCCTATGCACGCTGTGCCATGTCAGGCGTGCCTTGGAAGGCGCGCCTAACGCCTTGACGCCTCCAACGCCTTATTGGCGAGTAAGGCGTGCCTTTCAACATCACTAACAGCAGCAGTATCATCACCTGGACGGTTCCTGATGTCGCCTGGAAACCGTGCAGCAGCGGATAGCGCAGCGGAGCGTGCAACAACAGGGCGCACGGCAGCATATTGCGCAGCAGTAGAGGGTGCGATCGCAAAGTACGTGGCCGCTCAGCCCACGACCGCAGAGCGCATGGCAGCAGAGCGAGCAGCAGCAGAGCATGATACCTAGAGAGCGCAGCAGCTGAGTGTAGCGTGCGGCAGCGACAGTGGCAGCGGAGCGCACAGCTGAAGAGGTCGCGACACGTAAGCGCGCAGCAGCCGCCGCTGAGCACGCAACTGCAGAGCGAACGGCAACAAAGCGTGCAGCAGCTGAGCGTGCGGCTGCAATTCACGCAACAGAAAGTGCGAGTGGCCATGAGGCTGAGGTTGAATTTGATCGAGTGGTGGACGCTATCACTCGCAGTGGTGGAGATATGCGGGACGTGAACAGGGCGGGCTGGAGGCCACACCGAGTGGGAGCAGGGGCAGTGCTTGCAGCTGCATTGGGGACGGTTGTCCGTAGTGTCGACATGTAGTCGCACGCTGTAGGCTCCAGCGTGCAGCATGACGCGGGAAGTGCTGGAGAGGCGAGCAGCAACACACGTCCGAGCAGGGGATGGGTGACAAGGAGTTCGGGGACGCTGGGGGGGAAGGATGTGGAGGATAAGTAAGCGGATAGGGAGACGGCAGAGAAGATGGCAGAGTTGCGTGCGGAAGCACGACAGGGTGATGCCTCCGCTCAAGTGGCCAGAGAGCAGCGTCCAGGGGCATATTTTTGGCCGCATGAGAGAGGTTTGGCCAAGCTGTGGAGAAGGAGGATGAAGGGCTTCAGGAGGATGAGTTTGTGCCGCCATTAAAGGAGGGAGGAATGGGTGACAGTGACAATGATGGTGAAAATGTCGAGTGGGATGCAGTGGAGGGTGAGGAGATGAAGGGGGAGAGGCTGGTGACTAGGGATGAGGGGTTGCAAGAGTTTGAGTTCACTGTGGCAAAGTTGTTGGAGCATGGAGTGGGTGGTGTCACTTTTCCTTCCAGAATTCCTCAGTTTCATCATGAAACTGAGGAATGAAACTTTCATGAGTCTTCATAATGTGGACTCCAGGGGGCAACCACGTTGGATGCTTCTTGCATGCCAGAGTGAATGGGGAGGTCATGGCAGGAGAGTTTTGCACAATATAGGAAGAACAATTGCAATTTTGCAGATGAGGACATGTTTGCTTAGCATACATGGTGTGACATAGTGATGGAGGAGCCGGATGTACACTTTGCGCTACCGGAGGCATTGGGGATGGCTCCACCACACCAGAAGAGGAACTTGATGGAGGAGGTATATGTGTTGGTCAATGGCCAGTGTGTGGTACGACCCACGCAAACCTGCGACACGGTGTTGCACCCGAAAGTTAGGTGTTGCCAACACCCTACTAATAGGAAACAGGGGCGTGAAGGGATTGTGATGAAGGATAAGCCTGTGCAGAGAAGGCGTGACTTTAGTGGAGATGCAGGCAACAAGGTCGGTGCGAGAGTGACGGAGCCAGGGGCGGAAGGAGAGAGGGGTGTGGAGGCGAAGGGGCAAGAGGGGGTGAGGGGCACAAGGAAGTCGCGGTGAAGGTCGAAACGGTGGAGGTCATCACATTGGCAGAGGAGGGGGGCGGGATGGGAGAGGCCAAGGTCCTTGTCTAGGTCAGCCAACGGGATGAGAGGTGGCAACTAGAGGAGATGAACAGCGGGAGCTTGCAACAGCTGCTCATGCGCATCGCGTACAAGCAGCTGCCGAAAGGCGTGCTGGGACGGCACAGCTGGTTGAGAACTTTGTGCCACCTGCCACTCCCGGCCACCCACGTGACAGCAACCTTGCGATGCCAGAGGCTATGGCATGGGTGGAAGGGTGGGATGCTGTGCTGTGTAAGACAACGGCATGGAAGGAGGCATCGGAGCATGAGCATGGGAAGCCTCAGTGAATCCAGCTCTTTGCGACCACTGACAACCCTGATGGATTTCAATGCATTGCTTACATCAAGGTTTTAATGGCTTTTATGAGTAACGAGACGAACTTGATGAAACACCTGAGAGCAATGCACAAGAGCCGATCACACAACATCTTCTGCCCACCCACAAAAGGAGACATGGCCATGGCGCGCCAATCCAGCATGCTATGGTGAGTGGTAATCCAAAGTTCTACACCGAGACGCACCGGCAATGGTACACAATCCTGACCATGTTCCATAGCCAGTACTTTCGGCTCGCAGAGAATGAGGAGCTGAAGGGTTGGGTGGGGTTGCACAATCCCCATGCCACGTTGTCAAAACAAGCTGAAGGCCGAGGTCGAGACAGATTGGAGCCTGTACAAGCACCTTTGCAAGAAGATGCTGCAAAACACAAAAGATTAACACGGCCGAAGACATCTAATATGTTGGCAAAACAGGAGGTCCTACCTCTGCGCAACAGCCCACTTCCTTCACGAGGAGTTTTGACATGCGATGTTGACGCTGGACTTTGTACTTATCGCAAAGAGTCGCACTCGGCACTGCTCTCCACATGGTTCAACTTCTCATGGTTGTACGAATGTTTTTGGGTCATGCTGAACGTGGCATTGCATAAGATGTGGCAGGAGAACGAGTTGATGGATAGGCTGCTAGAGAGAGTGAGGGCAATTGGAAAGAGCATCCGAAAGTCGCTTCGTAAGCTAGCAAGAGTTGAGGCAACGGGATGCGGAGACGCTTGTCTAGGATAGATGAACCCTACGTCGGGAGAGCACATATCAGATGCTCATGGCCTTCACGGACACTTGGCCAACGGGGTTGAGGTGGATGGAGGGTTAGACGACAACTGAAAAGAGCTGGATCACAACAAATCAGAGCTGCTTGAGGCAACGGTGCTGTTGCTCGCCCCCATGGACCACGTCAGCACATGCATGGATTACCACTCACCATAGCATGCTGGATTGGCGCGCCATGGCCATGTCTCCTTCTACCTGCGCCAACAAATCAGAGCTGCTTAACCAAGTGCTCCCCAACTACTTCTACCTGCGCTTCCGCAAGGCAAATGTGCGCAGCAAGGACACGACCCTTTTGTTCCAGCCATGCATCGATGCAGCTGACGAGCTGTTGGCTGAGTACGCTACCAACATGGGTGTGAAAGGTTGTTTCAGACTGAATGGAAGGGGTGCGGCGGGCCTATGAAAGAATATGTACCTATGGACTCGATATTGGCTCAATATCGATACAATATCAAGCCGACATCGAGTAGATATCGAGCCAATATCGGCTCGATGTAGGGTTGCGATTAGGGCTGGTAGTTCAGTTTTTCAGTTTGGTTGGGAAAATCGAATTGAACCGGAAACCTGGAAAACCGTGGGCTGGCCAAATCGAACCGTTCCAAACCGAAGCCACCAATTCAACCGGCAGTTCAATTCTGCTCTATGGCGAGGAGGAGAATTCAAATAGTTTCGGTTCGAATGTCGATTAAACTGTCTGGTTTAACTCAATTTTTGAACGGAACCGGATGTTCACCAGTGCCAACTATACGCGGTTTGGAGTCCTTCTGCCAGTCTGCGTGGTCCTATCCTTCTGTCAAGAAAGTATTTGCACAAAAAGGCCAAGAAAATGGCACAATCATGCGTCAACTTGAACAGTGGACTGGTCAAACCATCCAAAGCCCACGTAAACCTGTGAGAACCGGCTGACTTTCAATCGAATTGAAGTTGAGAATCAATCTTCAATCTGATTATCATCTGGCCTCCCCCAGCTCCAAAACAATTCAATTTATAGCTGAACCGTCTTCTTCCAAACAATTAACACAACTGAAACGGTCAATTATTTCAAATTTCAATTCAACTAAACCAAACCGTAACCGAACTACCAGCCCTAGTTGCGATATCGAAATATCGATATCCATATTGATATCGACATTTCGCTGTCAATATTTTTTTTATACATCAATATCGAAACCCAGGAGGCAAACATCGATATCGATATCGATATCGATATCAATATTGATATCGATATCAATATCGATATCGATATCAATATATTGTATCGAGTCAATATTTTGTATCGATATTCGACCCTGGATATCGATATCAACATTGATATCGATATCGATATCGATATCAATATCGATATCGATATCAATATCGATATTGATATCGATATCGAGGGTCGAATATCGATACAAAATATTGACTCGATACAATAATTTTTCCCACCCTAGACTCTACGGTCGACCTCGACCCTGCCAAGTCAACACTGTAATATTTACATTGAAACATTGATACATCGAGTGGATTTTTTTATATCGATTTTCAAAATGAAATCAAAGGAGGGAATGGGAGGGGAAGGGAAGGGCGATGGTGGGGCACATCGAAATCGACTTTCCAGGGAGGGGGGAGGCCCATCCTCTGAGGTCAAATATCAATATCGATATTGATATCAACCGATATCAATGTCGATGTTGATATCAACATTTCGATATCAATGTAGACGATATCTGCGATGTCGATATGAAATGTCGCAACTCTAGCTCGATGTCAAGCTGATCTCTACTGAGAGTAGAGTGGGGGTATCGCAATATCGATATCGATATCGACAATATCGATATTGATATCGTTTTTTTGGTATCGATATCGACCCCTGAGGGGTCAGTATCGATATCGATATCGATATCGAAATATCAAAATATCAATTTTGATATTGGGATATTGATATCAATCTCTCCGTTTTACACCATCTGATGTGTTTTTCTAAGACAATTAGGGTGGGTGGGAGATATCATCTTAAAAAAAATCGCGATATTTGTGATATTTTATCGCAGGCGATATCGCGATATGCGATATCACGATAAAAATGCGATAACAATATCGTGGGTCCCAGAGGGACCCGCGATATTGCGATAATATCTCCCAGCGATGTTATCTCCCCATTGGGCGATAATATCTCTGGGCGATATTATCTGAGCTGGGCGATAATATCTGAGATGGGCAGATGTTATCTCAACTTGACAGATAATATCTGAGATGGGCAGATGTTATCTCAATTTGACAGATATTATCTGAGCTTGGCAGATGACATCCTAGCTGGGCAGATGAAGATAATGAGCTGCTGGGGAAGGGGATAAATCCCCCCATCAGCTCATTCTTTTCAGTGCTTTATCCGTGCTTCCAACACTTTGCCAGTTTTTCACCCTGCAGCAGCCACAGACAGCAAGCGACCACACAGCATTGGCAGCCTTTAACTACGGAGGGCAACCACACAGCATTGGCAGCCTTCAACCACGGAGGGCAAGCACACAGGTTGAAGGCATTGAGCATGGGTGCAGAGGAGGCCATGTGCACGGAGGAGAGGGCCTTGTGCATGCGCCTCAGCTCCGCCGACATGTTCATGACTCTCTTTTCACAGCCTCCCCCTCCCTCTGCCCCTACACCCCTTCCCCTCCTTTCCCTCCTCTCCCCCTCCCTCCTCATCATGTTGTGGCAAGCTTCTATTGCCATTATGTTGATCACGTTGTCACCATTGTTTTGGTCCAAAATGATGGTCTAAAATGAGATAATATCGTTTTTCAAGTTGAGATAAAATCTCCCACGAGGAGAAATAAAATTGCCCATATGGAGGGATAATATCACAACGATAAAGTTAAGATAAGAATATCGATATCGTTATTGGAAAAAAAGATATTGTTATCGTTATCGTTATCGCAAATACCACAAAAATATCGTTATCTAGATATCAATATCTAGATAAACCAACCCTAAAGACAATAGAGGCCAATATCGGCCAATATCGAACTGATATCGGCCGATATCGACCAATATAGGGTCAAAATCGATATCCGACACTTCTGGGAGGGGGGGAGGCCCATGGCCTATATCACGGTATTGATATCGATATCGATATCGACTCGATATCAATATCGATATTGGAATATCGATATCGAGGTCAATATCGATATAATATCGATTTCGATACTGAAAAAACCCCACTCTAACTGAGAGGGGGGGAGGACCAAAAAATATGAACCTGACCTCGATATCGGTCGATACCGAGGCTTTTGATTGAGGAGGGGGGAGGGGGGAGGGGTCCAGTACCCAATTTTTCGGTAAGGATATCGATATTGATATTTTGAATCGATGTCGAGGTCGATATTGACATCGATTCTGTTTTCAATACTTTCAAAACCCCACCCTAGTTGTTCACTCTTTCTCCATTAGGCTTTTACAGTTTTTTGTGCTGATATCGATGTAATATCGACATCAAAACGTTGAAATCAGTGTTGACTTGTCAGGATCGGGATCGAGATCGAGATCGAGATCGACAGGACCGAGATCGACCAGCAGGGGCCTGGGAGAGGATCGACAGGATCGATACACTATCGGCTTGGGGGGGGGGGGGGGGGGGGGTAAAGGCTGTTAAAAGAGTTCACCCGAGTTTAACTCTACTCTAACTCGCCCAAACTCGCGAGTTAGAGTTTGAACTCGAACTCGGGGCGCCCCCAGGCGAGTTGAACTCAACTCGACTCGCCTGGCAGGGCTCAAACTCGGACTCTAACTCTAACTCTAAGGCTGGGTCAAAGGCGACTCGAGTCCGAGTTTGGCGCCCCGAGTTAGAGCTCAACTCTAACTTGGAGCGCACTTTAAGGCAAAGGGCGAGGCGAGTTTGAGGCAAACTTGCCTCTGAACTCTTAAACTCTGACTGGGGTGGGGTGGGGGGGAGTGTGAGGTGGAGTGAGGAGGTGGTGGGAGGGGGGAGGGGCGCTCCGAGTCCGAGTTCAAAACTCTGAACTTGGAGCGCTCCGTGCGGTGCGAGTCAGAGTTCGAACTCAAAAAACTAGAGGTGTTAAGAGGTTCGGGTTCGGGGGCCAGAATAGGTTCAGAGAACCTGAACCTATTCCGAACCGATTGGTTTAGGTTCGGCTGAACCGAATAAAAAAACTGGCAGAACCTGAAACGTCAGTTCAAGGTTCGATTCGACCTCCTCTTGATGTTTTCGGTTCGGTTCAGTTCGGTTCGGTTCAATAGGTTCAGGTTCGGTTCGAACCGGTTGCACCTGAACCGAATGACTTGTCTAGGAAGAAATCCCAGAGGTTCTTGCAGATTCTGAAAATCTCTCTGTTTCTTCCACGTTTTTTGCATGTGTAAGTCAACATTCACAAATTAGCCACTGCTGGATGTGGTGTTTAGCATCTTCTGCTACTTGAGGCCGAACCGGTTTCAACCTAAATCAGAATAGGTTGGAATAGGTTCAGCTGTCCCTAATTTCGGTTGAGGTTCGGTTCAAACCTATTGCAATATGTTCGGTTTGCAGAACCGAATCTAATGCAATAGGTTCAATAGGTTCAGGTTCGGTTCGGTTCAGGTTCGAACCGATTTAACACCCCTACTAAAAACTCGGACTCTAAATCGACTCGACTCGACTCGTGGCCTGGTTTCCCAACTCTAACTCTGACTCTGACCCTCCGAGTTGAACTCTAACTCGGGCGCTTCGAGTTAGAGTTGAACTCGGACGGGCGAGTAAGAGTCGAGTTTGCTCAACTGAACTCTACCCGGGTATGAAATTAACAACCTTAGGGGGGGGGGGGGGGGGCTTTCCCAGGAACCTCAACAACTTCGACCTCAACCATAACATATCTCTGTCTTTCATTTTCTCCCATGCACTAAATTCCATTTTAATGGGTGATCTGGTGTCTTTGCTAGGAAGAAATGCAGGGTGGTCTTCTGCGAGCGGCAGCGGAGGCGACTAGCGATGAGCTCTCAGCGTCCAGTGACTAGCGACTGGCAAATAGCAACTGGCGACTGGAAACTAGCAACTGGCGACTGGCGACTGGCGACTGGCGATTAGCGACTGGCGATTGGTGACTAGCCACTGGCGACAGGCCACTAGCGACTGGCGACTGGCGACTAGCAACTAGCGACTGGCGACTACCGACTAGCGACTGGCGACTACCGACTAGCGACTGGCGACTACCAACTATTGACTGGCGACTAGCGGCTGGCAACTAGTGACTGGCGACTGGCGGCTGGCGACTAGCGACTGGCGACTGGCGACTGGCGAAAAGGGACTGGAAACTCTTGAGTGGTGACTGCCGACTGCCGAATCAACTCGATTCGGCAGATGTTGAGGCTGTTGAAGGCGACTGCCGCAGTCGACTACAACAGCGTGAACAGCAGTCGCGACCTCATCCGAAACCTACCGTCGGAGGGGGGAACTGGTCGCGACTGCTGAGGCAGTCGCGACGTTCCCTCATTGACGGGAAAAAGAAGGTGACGGACATGAGGTCTCGCGAACCGTCGGTTTGCGAGGCCTCAGGAACTGAAGAAAAAAGAAAAAAAAAACCAGAAGTCGGCGTGCGCTGCAAAACAGCGCGCGTCGACTTTCCCAGATTGATCAGATCGAGATCGATCGACCCGCGACCCGGATCGAGCGGGTCGAATCGATCTCAACCCCTGGGATCGAGGATCTAAGTCAACACTGGTCGAAATGGATATCTTGATACTTTGATCTTGATATCAATACCAAACCCCCAAGGATCGATATCGATATTGAAAGCATCGACATTGATGTAGATATTGATATTGCGATAACCCCCAATCTAGAGGAGGAGGAGGAGGAGGAGGAGGAGGAGGAGGAGGACAAGAAGAGGACGACGACGACAACGATGAAAATGACGCCGACGACAATGAAAATGAAGACTAGAGGTGTTAATAGGTTCAGGTTCGGAAGCCAGAATAGGTTCAGAGAACCTGAACCTATTCCGAACCGATTGGTTTAGGCTCGGCTGAACCGAAACAAAACACTGGAAGAACTTTAACCGTCGGATCACGGTTCGATTCAACTTCCTCTTGATGTTTTCGGTTCGGTTCAATAGGTTCAAGTTTGGATCGAACCGGTTGCTCCTGAACCGAATGGTTTTTCTAGGAAGAAATCCCAGAGTTTCTTGCAGATTGTGAAAGTCTTTCTGTTTCTTCCACATTCTTGCACATGGATAGGTCAACATTCACAAGTTAGCTACTGCTGGATGTTGTGTGCAGCATCTTCTGCTACTTGAGACCGAACCGGTTTGAACCTAAATCAGAATAGGTTTGAATAGGTTCAGCTGTCCCCAATTTCGGCTCAGGTTCGGTTCGAACCTATTGCCATAGGTTCGGTTTGCGGAACCGAATCTAATGCAATAGGTCCAACAGGTTTAGGTTTGGTTCGGTTCAGGTTCGAACCGATTTAACACCCCTAATGAAGACGACATCGACGACTGCGGCAACGACGACAGACAACGACAATGAAAACGATGACCGCGACGAGGACTACAAGGGCGGCGACGACAACGGCGACGATAACGACAAGGGAGAGGAGATCGAGGATAAGGGCACAGAGAAGGAAGAGGAGGACGACGACGACGATGAAGAAAATGATGATGGAACGATGGCGACAACAACTACGACAACGACAACGACAGAAGGACGAGGAGGGGGAGGATGAGGACAAGGAGGAGGACAAGGAGGACGAGGACAAGGATGAGGACGAGGACGAGGACGAGGACGAGGACGAGGACGAGGACGCGGAGAATGAGGAGGGGGAGGAGGAAGACAACAACGATGACAAAGAGGAGGACAACGAGGAGGACAAGGGCCAGGTCGAGTACAAGAACGGGGACGAGGACGAGGACGAGGACGAGGACAAGGAGGAGGAGGAGGACGACGACGACGACGATGACGACGACGACGACGACGATGACGACGAAAAGGAGGAGGACAAGGACGACGGCGGCGGAGACAACGACGACGATGAGTCATTGAAAAGGACGATGACAACGATGACGACGATGACGACAACAACGACGAAGACAACGATGACGACGACGACAACGACGACGACGACGACGACGGCGATGACGACGACGACGACGACGACGACGACGACGATGGCGGCGGCGGCGGCGGCGGCGGCGGTGAAGATGACGACGAGGACGACGACAGGGACATGGACGAGGAGGATGACAAGGAGGAGGATGGTGAGGTGGACGTGGAGGAGTATGATGAGGAGGGGGAGGAGGAGGAGAGGAGGGGGGGGAAGGAGGAGGAGTAGGAGGAGGACGAAGACGTTGACGACGACGACAACGACAATGATGAAGACGAGGAGGATGAGGTGGAGGACAAGGAGGAGGGGGGGTCGAGGAGGAGGGAGGGGAGGACGAAGGGGAGGAGGACAAGGGGGAGGATGACGAGGACGAGGA
>SZWC01021713.1:3137-16786 GCA_023375785.1 Penium margaritaceum | reverse complement strand
TTTTCCACCTCCCTCCTCTTTCTTCCCCACCCCACACTCCTCTATCAATAGCCTCCATGTCCTCATTCCTCTCCTCACAACTCCTACTATGGACCTCTGTCCTCCACCTCAGAGTCTTACTTCCTCTCCTCATGTTTAGTCATCACCTCCTCATCCATGTGCCCTTCCACCTAAAATTGTCTTTTGATCTCCCTCCACCTTCCCCTCCCTCTCTCCTTCAGCCTCCTCATCCCGTTCTCCCTACCCTTCCCCCTCCCCTTACTTGTCCCCTCCTCCCCCAATTGCTTTTCTCCCCCCTCCACCTTCCCCTCCTCTCTCTCCCTCTCCCTCTTCCTTCCCCTTGCCCCTCCCCTTTCCCTATTTCTACCCCTCCTTCAATTCATTCATTCTCCTAATTGTCACACATCATGCCCATGATTCTTTTCAGATTGACAACTTTTCAAAACTTTGGAGTTGTATGAAATGAAGTGTTGGTACATCACAACCATCAACCACATAAAATGCGAACCGAGATGTGGAGTTGGAAGTTACGAAGAGGGGTCATCATGAAGAGCAAGTGGTTGAAAATGTTGATGAGATGAATAACAATAAAGAAGAGGATTACAAGAAGTTAGAGATGGAGGAAGAGGCAGTACGTATGGAGGAGGATTTGGGAGAGGAGGATGGAGAGGAGGGGGATTAGGATAAGGAAGCAATTCCTGGTGAGCAAGCTTCTCTGGCGATGTATCAGAAGTCAAAAGGAGCAAGTAGAGTGATGGAGGAGTAAGAAGAACACTTCTTTGTCATTGGCCATTAAAGCAACCTGATCCAGCAGCAAAGACTGACGTCCAAAGAGTCCCCATCATTGCAACATTCAAGACAAAGGCAGGCGTCATTGGTGCAATCCAACAACATGATGTTTGCTTCAAGAAGACGACCATTGCTTAAACGTAAGTTATTTTTCCCTTGACTATCTTAAAACAATATTAGTTGTGCATGTCTTATGGAAGTACTTTGCATCTCTTCCCATTACTTGTTGCAAGTAAATCAACATGAGTTACTGTGTACATTTTAAGCAACAGTATGCCAAAAGATACAACTATTATGTCTCACCCCTCCTTGACAAAGACACTAGTGAGTGGAATGTCACCAAAAAGGACACCACACATATGCGTAAGGAGGGCACGTTGTACTATCACACAACACGTCAAAAAGCGCGGTCAGTGGAAAAATTAGATGAAATGGTAAGAACACGACCTGAACTAAAATCAAATACATTCTTCATCACAAGTTTAGCATGACATTCCCTTGAGGAATGTTCGCTTGGCTCAATATTAGACATTGGATCATGATTTTAAAACCAGCTACACGGTCTTGTGTTGATAGTTAATATGTTGGTTGAAGATCAAGCTGGGTATTATGCATTTTGGAGGATTGTGAATAGTATGTGGGGAAGAAAAGACTCCATGGTGTTTTCTTTGCCGCAAGTGCATGTTTCCAAGCCTTTCAATCATGTAGGTCACGGGTGACTATGGATGGAGTACACAAAAAGAACTTATGGAACTAGGTTGTCTTGATTATTTGACTGTTGAGGCCAATTGGCATATGCTACGCATTGCATTTCCTATCATACAAAAGGAGGGCACCCAATCATGGACTTGGTTCCTTGAATGCGTTGGCCAAGACTTCCTTGAAACAGACTAGCGTTGGCTTTTTCTCATCTTAGATTGACAGCAAGGGCTTGTCAATGTTGTGTTTGTAAAGCTTCCACATGCAAAACATGGGTTTCGCACACAAAATCTCAAGGAAAATGTGCTACAAATTGCTAGAGGAGGAAATAGAGATGTGGTGCCAAAGGTATTTTGGAACGTTGCTCGTACAACTTCCTTGGATAGCTTCCAGAGAGCTCTCACATAGGGAATTTTGTAAGAAGTCATTTTTTTTCTTCAAGGAGTGCTGCTAGAGTACTATGTGAGTTGCTTCTTCCCCTTCCCAAGAATTTGACATGATGTATCAAATGATTTTGTGTCATGGAACCACGCAATTAAGAGCATGAGAGACATGCTCATGCTTGAGCTGTGTATGAGAGTGTATGAATACTTTATGGTGAAGTTTAAGGAATGTAGAGGCGAGGCATTCTTATGTTGTAGTGAATTCGTTGAGCGTCACCCAAGACCCTTGGAGAAGCACCAAACAAGAGAGCAGGTTGCAAAGTGGAGCCATTTCTTTCAGCTTGCTGAGGTATTTCAGCCTCCACTTTCCACCACTCTTAAGAGAAAACTATACTTGAGGGAGTGTACAGGAGTGGTTGTGGATATAGAGGCACGATCCCATGATTAACTTGAGTTACTAAACAAGCAGTTTCCATGCCTCCATGCAGTTCACTCACTTCATGGACATTTTCTACACCATGCAGCCGTGGAGGAAGTACTATAATGGGATTATGCCTCCTGTCAAAATGCATGATCTTGCTATTTCAGCAACACGTACTTGTCCTCCAAAAGCAGAGAGGTATTTTGGGAGGCCAGGGCATAACAAGAGAGAACAACCCATTGAGGTGGCTTCATTGAGGCAAAATTGTAGATTATGTGGTAGAGCGGGTCACAATAGACAAAAGTTCCCCGAAATATTTGATCCTACAGTAACACAGTTTTGTTTCAGCCAATGCTTCAACAAGCGCACCAAAGGAGTAGGTGTTGATGCCACGGCTTCATTATGAGGGTGATAGCTCCCATGACACATTGCATTTCTTTCATAACATTATTTGTATGGATGAAGACAGTGGCATGTAAATAGGAACTTAGACGCGTGTATTAGACACCTATGGTACTTGATATGACCACAGGTCTTGGTCAAAGTTTTCAACTTTTTGCTTGCAACACTCATCTAGGTCAAAATGAAACAAACTTGCACAAAAGTCAAGTAACATGGTAATGTGCTCATTTGTATGGTCGTATTATTCAAGCTCTTTTGCAACATGCAAAACATATTTGTATTTAGGACATTTTGAATTGGAGTTATTAGTGAGAAGTTTATGACCCTTAAAGAAAATGAGGTAAGCTTGAGGTCTTAGTGATTCTTATAGGGTAAATATGAATTGACAAGTTTGCCATTTTGCGTATTTTCCCCATAGCCACGTGACTAAAATTGTTTAAATAATCATTTCAATGTACAAATCAAGAACACTATATATGTTCATCTCCATCCTTGTGCCGTGAACTATTCTTACGACCTAAAATATAGTTCTCTCAATGATTAGGCAGTATCATATTTGTGTAAATCCTATCCGTTATACAAACTTAATCATTGTTGGAGAGGTTTTTAATTCATCATACATGTCAGATTTAAAATTAGAATTGAACCAAATTTCTCAAAATGCTAATGTAAGTGGTTGTGGCTCCCTCCCTTTTCATGTGGAAATATTATAATAAATATTTCATTCTTGCGAGAGCTAGTTGACGACACCTTTGTAAAGGAGATAGCCCTTTGGTATGTAGGAAACTGCAATTGCATTTTCCTAACCAGGGTTCAATCTACACCTTGTAAAGGAGTTAGCCCTTTGGTATGAAGGAAAATGCAATTGCATCAAGGTAGGTTCCACTCCATGAGTGCTCACCACGAGATGAAAGGTAAAAAATGGATCTCGGTATTTTTCCTCCCAAGGATGGCTGCACAGTCCTCAAATTGACAAATTGTGCCTAATTTTATTTTTTCCCCCTTCTACATGTCTATTTGTTACGCTAGCGGAAGTGAAGTGGTTCAAAGTTGGAAACAGAGCTTGTTAATTTTCACAAGATTGCAGTCAGTTGGGTATTTTTGAGAAGCGGAAATTATAATTCATTGTCTGAAGTGTCGAAACTCGGAAACGTGTACACAAGATGCATGTGTGAGAAAATAAGGGTCGGTTGAGCCGTTTGGTAATTTAGTGGTTTGCGTATCGAGATGCCGTGCTTGGATTCACTGACTCAAGAAGTCCCTTATTGGTTTGAAGGGATCTTCGAGATAAAAAATGTGGTTCACGAGGTTTGTGAAAGTCGCTCAAGTGATTGTTGTTTGTAGTCTCGAAACTTCAAGAAACGCCGTGAGTGGGTTCCAGCGAGTTCTGAAAGTGACCGGAAAATGGTCGTCAACGCGCGAGAGTTCAAGAATATTCGGTAGACTTTCCCTCGAGCATGGGAAAAGACTCTCGCGACTAAGTCACAAAGTGGGCTAGGAGCGGCAAAGCAAAATATAGGCCGCTTGTGGGTTTCGGGACTTGTGTATGCCCATCGGCATAACAATTTTCCCCCCTCTAACCGCGACAACTCGAAGAGTTACCATCACATGGCTGGAGTCCGGCTCAGAAGCTGTAACTAAGAGGATCGACACCCAAGAGTCGGCTATCCACCACCCGGATGTTGTACACCACGTCATAGTTTTTCCATTTAATTAGATATTGATCTTCGCCTCCTCGCCGGCGTTTATTGAGGATTTCCTCAACCTCGTACTTCTGGTCACCATCTGCAATCATGGGTGGCGAGGTAAGTGCCACACATCCATAAAAATCTCCGACTAGATTGACATAGTGCCAGAGTTTGCAGACCTTGAAGACCGGGTGGATCTGCATGTTGTCACGTAGTTCGAGTTTGGCAATGACGGAAGTGCAAACTCGGCAACTAGCAACTTGACTGCCTAATCGGTGTCATGATGTTTATACAACATTTAAAGGATTTATTCAATCATTTGGTTGGTTTGCTCGGTCTGTCCTTCGGTTAGTGGATGAAACGCCATCGAAAGTTGAAGTTGACTCCCATACCGCTCCATCAGATCTCGCCAGAACTACTTGGTGAACCACGCATCTTGATCACTTGTGATTGATTGTGCCACTCCATGTAGTTGGATCACTTAGCCAAGAAACATTCTTACTGCTCCTTTGGCAGTTATGCCCGTAATAGTCAGGATGAAGTGCACCATTTTCAAAAACATGTCAATGACGACAACTATGGCATCAAATCCCACTGATGTGATAGGCAAACAGGTCGCAAAATCCATGGAGATGTCGGTCCATGATTTTTGTAGTATTAGTAGTGGTTTTAGCAAACCAAGGGGTTTGGTGCACTGAATCTTATATCCCTGGCAGAAGTTGTAACTTTTGCAAAATGTTTGCGTCATTAACCACCAACGTGTCCCACCAATAGTACTTGGAAAGTTTTTGTAAAGTCTTGTTCTCTCCAAAGTGACTTCCTCAACAGGTGTCGTGGCACTCTTTGAAAAGCATGTGCCATAGATCCTTGATTTTGGGGATGACGACTTGATGTTTCTACTTTCTACACCAATTGGAGCCTACGACGTAAGAATGTATCGTGTCGTATTATCTGTGATCGTTGTAGTCACGTGCAAATAATTTTGCCATGTATGGGTCTGCTTGAATCTGTTATGCGTTTACCGTGAGATTGGGTCAGTGGCTTGGTGCGCCTACTGGATTTGTTTTCCTGGGCCAATACTTAATATTTTAGTCAAAATTGGATTTGAGGAATTCCATCCATTGAGTTTGTCTTCTCCTGAGGTTAGGCAGTTTTTTCAAGTACTTGAAGGCGTGGTGGTACGTTCAAAGGACACATTTGCAACATTCAAAATAACAGTACAAAACTTTGAAGGCGTGAATAGCTACAAGCATATCCTTTTTATAGACTTTGTACTGGAGCTCTACCCCGTGAATCTTCTATAACATGTACACGATGGGATGTTCAATTCTGTCATGGGTTTGTAGGAGGACGGTCCAGATTGCTCTGTCAGAGGCATCGGCGTTCTTGATGTAATCGGCCGTTGGGTGTGCTAATTGAAAGGTTGGCACCAAGGTCAGGGCTTTACGTAAAGACATAGAAGCTTCTTGTTAACTTTGTCCCCAACTCCACTCGCAATTTTTGCGGGTGAGGTCAAAAAGAGGCGCTGACAGTGGGGCATAATCCTTCACAAACCGTCGATAACAATTACAAAATCCCCAAAAAACTTGTACGTTGTGTACTTTTGTTGAAGTTGGCCCTTGTGCCACCGCACATACCTTCTTTGGATCCATGGATATTTGTCCACCATCGATGGTGTGGCCAAGGAACTCGATCGATCGCAGACCGAAGTCACACTTTGTGAGCTTTCGTAGAACGTTTCCTACTAGAGGACCTCGAGTACCTGTTGAAGATGTCGTCGATGTTCCTCCAGGGTTCCTCTGTACACAAGGATTTTGTCAAGGTAAACCAAAAGAGAATCATCGAGGCATGGGCAAAAAATGTCGTTCATCGTTGCCATGAACATTGTGGGGGCGTTTGTGAGTCCACACACATCTGCATTTTGCCATTTTTCTCTTTTACAAATAATACTAGTGCGGCGTACAAAGAGAAGGACGTTCGGATGAACCCTTGAGCCAACATGTCATCCAGCTTTTACTTGAGATCTGTGAATTTGTGATCACTCATCCGATAGGTCCCCTTGACGATTGGTCTGCGGTCGGGTTTGAGCTTTATTTGATGGTTGATGTCGCATTTAGGGAGAAGTTTTCTTAGTAGTTTGTCCGGAAAGACCCCATTGGTTTTTTTCCAGAAGCGGAGTAAAATCCTTTGGTATGTTTGCAAACTTTGATGCTCATGAGGTTGATGAGGCTGATGCGTCAACTGTGGCAACTGATTTGTTGCCCGTGTTTCTCATATTGACGTGGACCAACCACGTCAAGGCTCCCCTCCTTAGATATCGTTTTACCACATCCTGCACGATTGGAGTAGCCAGTGGTTGTCATGCTTGTGCACTACTACCACTATTGTGTTGTTTTTGGCTACCTCATTGTCGCTTTCGCACGTCCACCAGACTTAAGCTATGACACAAGCCGGAGGAAGATTTGTTGTTGGTTTCGTTTGACGTAGACAATGTTGCTGCTCTAGTCGAAATGCAAATTTCTTTATAGGAAATCTTGCCTAAGAATCACCTTATATTCGCTCACAAGGTAGCTTCTCTAAACAGTTAGATCTTATTGATCCCTGATCTGGAGTTGTAATGGTTGGTTCAGTTGGTGGATGCAAAGTTGTCCATCAACGGTTTTTTCTTCAAAATCTCCAGGTTTGTGCTTCAAACATAGGCTTTTCACCAATTGATTAGATACCAAACTGTGAGATGC
The DNA here is from genome assembly GCA_023375785.1 of Penium margaritaceum. Lineage (NCBI taxonomy): Eukaryota > Viridiplantae > Streptophyta > Zygnematophyceae > Desmidiales > Peniaceae > Penium > Penium margaritaceum. The sequence continues at coordinate 9,666 of SZWC01021713.1, read as the reverse complement.
ACCTCCATCGAGTACCACCGTCAATGTTTTGTGACTTTTGAAACCCCTCAGTTGCAGTTTAAGTAGTATTACAAGCTTTTCATCCTCCTATCCCCCGTCAAATTTCTGGTCTCAAGAACCCCCGTATTAGGTGATTGTAGCATTTTGCATGGGCAATCGTTTGGCATAGGTTTTTTTAATAGAGACATGAGTTTTGTTCTCTACTCCCACCCTTTGCCGTTCCTCGACTCCTCCCCTCCTTTTTGCTTTTTCTACTACTTCCCCCCTCCTTTTGGTTTCAGTTGGGGTAGTTCCTTAAAATGCGTTCGATCTTTTTGTAGTTGAAGCAAGTCCGTTGATTTCATTTTTGCTCAACGGCACTTCCATCAAAGACGAGGTCTCCAAATTCTGGGACTGATGCCCGTTGTTCTGCTACGATTGATACCTCAGACGCCAGCCATAATATTTATTGAATTTTGAGTTGAAATCGGAGGAGTCGATGCATTCACCGGCTGTGATGATCTGTGGCAAATTGTTGGTGATGTTGGAAATTTCTTGTGCTCTGCAAATATCTCTCTTGAGGCTGTTGTTGTAGTGAAAATAGAGTAAATCCTCTAAGAGGCCACTGTTGGTAATGATATTGCAAAAACACTAGGTGTACTATGCCACGCAAAAAATCTTCTTCCGTCGTAGCAGACGGTAGCAAACCTCTGTTTTCTTTTTGGGCTTGCCAAAGCGAGCGAGGAGTGCTTGGGTGAACTTACGCTAGTTCGATGGGGGTGTTATTCATAATTTCCAGGTCAGGTGAATTTGCTCAAGAGATTATGCGCCTGATGCCAATGATGCGGTAGTCGTTGGATCAGCGCCTATGGTTTCTTGCTGCCGTTGGATGGCAGTGAGATCGGCCCACCAACTTAAAGCCGTGCCTCGCAAAAGCGAGGATACTATATTCATCTTCTGATTGTTGGAGTGAACCCTAGTAGTGGTCAAACATACCTCCAAACCTGTCAGGAAGATCCTAACTGTCGGTCCCTTGTGATTTACCAGATTGAATTGCTCAAGAAGGTGTGGGCAAATAGAGGATCTCCCGATTCGATCAATCAACAAGTATTGCTTCTTGCACTTTTGATTCATGGATTTTGGCAGTGTACTGCCATAGTTGTTTGACAAGCGTTCGTTGAAACGATTCCATTTGCGTCAGCCGGCCAGTGAGCTCCGCAATCTTGACTCGTGTTGTTCATGGAGTTCTGTTGGTCAGTGGTTTAGGCGGGATTGGCATGTCAAGGGTGCCTGACTCTGGATTGGTTGCGCCATTCAAAGTGACGCGTTCATATTATCATCCTCCTCAATTAGGCTGAAGGTCCTTTGTGGGGTACCTTCCACCATCGCAAGTGTCTCTGTCGGTTATCGCTACTTGTCACCGTGCTCGCTCGCTCCGCGCGCCGACTTCCTCGTGAAGTCTACAAAATTCTTGTCGGTGGAGATGCGCCAAAAGACACGTGCGGGTCTCGAGTTGATGTGGCAATGAGTCTTATGCTCCGCCCGGAGTATTGTGTTCTTATACCAAGTGTTGTTCGAGCTGAAGTGAAGTGGTTCAAACTTGGAAATGGAGTTTTTGAATCTTCACAAGATTGGATTTAGTTCGGTGTTTTTGAGAAGCAAAAAGTATACATTGTTGTTCTAAGTCTCAAAACATGGTGATGTATACACAAGATGCATGTGCAAGAAAATGAGGATTGGTCAAGGCATTTGGTTATTCGGCAGTTCGCGTGACATGACGCCGTACTCCAATTTGCTGACTCAAAAAGTCCCTCGTTGGTTTGATGGGGGCTTTGAGATAAAAAATGGGGTTCGCGAGGTTTGTCAAAGTTGCTCAAGAGATCGTTGTTTGTAGTCTTGAAACATCGGTAAACGCCATGAGTGGGTTTCGACAAGTTCTAGAAGTGACCAGAAAATGGTCGTCAACGCGTGAGAGCTTTGGGGATTTCGGTAGAATTTCCCTCAAACACAGAAGAAAACGGTCACGACATAGTTGTGAAGTGGACCAGGAGCGGCAAAGCAAGAAAATAGGCTGCTCATGGGTCTTGGGCCTCGTGTATGCCCATCGGCATAACATTATCTTTCCCCCTTAAAAAGAATTCATTACGTGCACAAGTGAGGGTTAACGATTGAAAGGCTTGTTGTGCGCATTTAGTGGTGTGGTCTTTCGCATGTGTTGATGCACCTTAGGTCCAGCTAGAGCACACAAATTACATCTTCATATAATATCTGTTAGAGAATGAAAAATTGCCACATGGGCTTTTAGAGTTTGGTCGAGTCAAGAAAAGTAATCATTCCGGTACATGTGATGGTTGGTTCAACTGCAACGTACAAGAATCTGATTTAAGATCAATTTCTTCAGCTCATATGACTGCAAGAAGAAACGTCTCTAAGTGGAATGATTCATGAACTATTTCCATAACCTGGAGCTAATACCAACATCTTTGCAGGTGCTTAGAGCCACTTTTATCACCTTGATCGTTGATAGCGCACATGAGTTAAAATAAAACTGCGAGGTCCATTTCAGGCATTCAACATAGAAGGAGCAAACTACATATACTTCTAGCAATAATTTATGAAAATTGATTTCAAGCAGAGATGTTAACAAACCTCAAGTCATGGGAAAATACAAAACTTCATGATTCAATGATATCCCTAAAAACTATTTAATTCAAAAATCTAAACATACTATTCTGGTAGATTACCATTTCCTTCATGCAATAACACAATAAAAAAATTAGTTTACAAATGAAAATTCATCTTCTCATGAGTGAACAAATGCATAAGTTACAAAAACTAAATCAATCACTCAAATCTTGAAACAAAAATTTTCATTAATTTAAATTCAAGAACATGCACATTCATGACATGTTGAAGCAAACTTCAAGAATTAAAGTTGAAAATTGAATACTTAGTTAATTCCCTGAAAAAATTCCACATCATACAAATCATTACAATATTCATTCACGTACCTCACATGCTGACAAAAACAATCTTGTTAATTTCATGAACTTGGATATTCATGTGATCGCGTAAATTATTTTCAATTTGTTTTGCAACATACCAACCATGAAAACAAATCAAAATGTCAGTTTTCATGTTCTATACACTTTGAAACATTTTTTGCTTTAAAATTGATTTTGACCCATTGATTCTTAATTTTTTGAAAATTATCCATAATATACTAAAATTAAACTTTATCGGATTAGAATGAATCAATACATTGAATATTTTTTCTGGAAGATTAAATTTACTGATCTGATTTAATTTACGCGATCACATTTCATAGTTATTAATGAGGGAAAAGGTAGATTAGAAACCAATTTTATAACTTTTTTCTATCGTTAAATTAATACAATTGGCAGTCTAACAATATGGGTATATGCAAGTACGTGCACATTCCCTTTCAAGGCTTCATATGTTTGGATCAGCCCGAAACAAAGCTCCCAACAAACAAAAATTAACACTTCAATTTCAAACCTTTGGAGGTCAATGAGAGCTGATTTATGTGAGGGAATAAATATATCAAAACTTGACAAGTAACATAGTAGAACTAGATTTGATTTATTTAAGCTAGGAATCAAGAGAAACTAAGATCGTGAAAGGATGTTTTATTTCAAAATTATAAACCAATTGCTGTAATAATTCAGAGTGAAGACCAATCCATAGTCATTAATTTTGCAAATCATAAATTATTATATTTATTTCGTCTCAATGGTTTGAAATTGAGTTTACAATAGATTAAGTTTGATTAAGTGTATAATTAAACATAAATGTATTCAATTATAATATGCTACCATATCATTTACGTAATTAAATTTGCACTTTCGTCATTTAATCATCATGAAGTGAATGCTGAGTACAATAAAGTAAATCTATATCAAAACGTACATTATTGCACCTTGAAATTTCTACATCTGGGAAAGATTAACTTTCTATGTTAAAAAGTTTTATTATGCGGAATTGTGATAGACAAAGTGCTTTTAATGGGCATGAATTTGATCTTTTGAATCACGGAATATGAATGTCAATTGGAATCCAGTTTTTTTGTATTACAAGTAATTATCACGTTCTAAAAATATTACAATCTACCTTGAATTCCATTATGAACTCATTTATGCTAAACATTGAAAATAGTAAAAAACATTTCTTGTAATAAAAAACTAATTAGTTAATGAAATTTATTCAAAAAGGGAAAACCAAATCAAGAAGAAATGAAGGAAATGAGTGAAAATGATGTATTTGTAATTTTATCAAAATTGACAATTGAATGCATTATTGGGACCGACACGTGGCTGTATGTTTTCTGCACAAGATCTGTCCAACCAGTCAATCACATATGGTGGCGTTAAGTAAATGTCATCCATTACGAGAATGGGTGTTGGCTTATTGCTTTCTTTGATGTGCAGACTCCTCTGAAAAGGAAGGATTGTATCTTGAGTCTAACAAGGACGAAGTTGGTGACATGCTCCCTAGTGGAATCATGTTCACCTCCATGTCGGCTTGCTGGCATGTCATGGAGTACTATGTTGTAAGGTCGTGCATGCCAGTTTTTTGGGCACAAAGTGTACTAAGCAAAACCGTGGTTTGATGCATGAATTTCTCACAAAGACTGTGCAAACTCTGAGTTTCGTTGCAAAAGAACTATGGCAACATAAATGTGACCCACTAAATTAAGGGTCGCACATGCTCACCCGGGGACCACCGTTAGAACCCAGCATGGACTACAACATGGGTCATGCATCATGTCCGACCCACATTGGCAGAGGAAATGACGACGTCCATTGTAATGCCATAGAAAAACATTAATTAGTTGACCAATAACTCCCTAGCTTGTCAGTCCATGTGGCACAAAAGGATGAAAACTACGCATGATTTCATGGGGAGCTATCGTTGTCTTGGTCATTGTTCCCCGCACTTGTAGCTAAGGTGAGTAAAAGCATCTATGGGGTGGATAGATGTTTGCAATTGGTTGTGCGGATGTGTGGATGGTTGTATGGTTCCATGGGAATTTACGGTGATTTTGAATTGATCAATTTGTACCTTGGTTTCTATCAGGGACAAACAAATCATGCTTGCAAAGAACTTTGACTACTTTGATTCTCATTCACCAACTCAATGTTGCATGTGCTCTCTTTGACATGTGTCACAAATCATGTGAGCAGACCTTGGTGCACACGTTGTCACAAACCAAGATATATAGATGCCTTTCATCCGAGCAATATGTGAACTGGGAGTATGCCGCAAAGCATTTGCACAGATGTGGTGCATTGTGTCGTTAGACAGCAAGTTTAATAAAATGAGTTTATGCAGGTGGTGCTAATCACACAATCTTTTAAAATCAGTAATCATTCATTCCCAATTTTATCGCTGCTAGTTTACGAAGAGAATGTGAATAAATGGGCATTGTTCCCCAAAACATTTCATGGGACGTTCCCCATGATGGAAAACCCTGGCGCTGTAGTGATCTCCAATGACGATCAGAGGCTGCACATCATAGTGGAAGCGTAACTCCTAAGGACTATACACGTTGCATGTGCCTTTCATACGGCAAAAAATGTGCACGTGTATTTCGGTAAGGAAGCCATCCACACGTTTTGGCAAATGGCCCATGCAAGGACCAAAGTAGAGTGGGCTCGTGATCTCGAGAACCTGCGTTAAATAAGTATGCCCACTTTGTGATACCCATTTAGTATCGATGCCATTGGCAACATTCCCCTGAAACATTGGTCTCAACTGCATTTCCATCTATCGCGTGGCGGTAACACAACGTCCAAGGCCACAGAGTACCCATTTATGCCCAATCACCCCAAATCTATACACTTGCCAATGTGTGTATAAGAGAAGATCATATGGTGAGGATCCTTCCAAGAAAGAAACCTAATATGTGGACAATGTTTCTAGGAAGTTACTTGTTACAGTCAAGATCATACACAATCATGTGCATATCAACACCTGAATTTCCATGATCTTTCTTTACAACTGGGTTCATTGAAAATATCACAAAAATTATTTCAACGTAAATATTTTCTGAAAACTACTTGATCATGTCCTTGCTTCAAATGAGAAATAAAATGTACACATTGTATATTTTGTGCTATTTTTTTAGAATTCAGTCCGTACCTATACTGTACTAAATTCTGGACAGGCGTAACATGGAAGGTTAACATGTGTGCAGGACAGTCCGACACTCGATGGGCGGGTCAATCTTCCATCCGCTTACTGTCGCTTGTGTCACTGACGTGGTACTACTCCAGTCTACCCCCCTCCCCTCCCCCCACTCAAAAGTGTATTAGGGTGGTGTACTGGAGATCATATCTTGAGAAGACTTCTTTTTTGTAATTGTGTATTCGGAGGGAGATGCATAAATGCTTATACACAAGTCCAAAAAACTTTCCTTCCCCCAATACACTCTCCAATACACTTCCCCAATACACTAGGGGGTTTTGCAGGGGAGGGGGGGAGGGAGTCCAGTTGGGATCCCATTATGGTGGAGTCAAAGTACACTAAA
>SZWC01021711.1:0-29380 GCA_023375785.1 Penium margaritaceum | reverse complement strand
CAGGAGCACCTGGTCTGCAAGCTGCAGAAGTCGCTGTACGGCCTGAAGCAAGCGTCGCGTGCTTGGAACCAGAAGTTGGATGCGGCGTTGCAGTGCATGGGGTTTGAGCACAGCAAGTGTGACTACAGCGTGTATCGCTGGCAGCATGAGCATGAGATCCTCATCATCATTGTCTATGTGGATGACATGCTCCTCCTTTCCAACAGCATGTCTACACTGCAGGAGTTCAAGGAAGCCATGCAGGAGCGCTTCCAGATGTCCGATCTCGGGGAGGTATCATACTTCCTCGGTATCCAGATCACGTGTGACCGCAAGTCACGCTCTCTCTCGCTGCAGCAGAGCCACTACATCAAGGATGTTTTGCAGCGGTTTGGCATGGCAGAGGCAAAACCCATCAGCATGCCGCTGGAGAAGCGGCAGTACCTCGTGAGCTTCAATGGAGAAGCAAATGCAGCTGAGCGGCAGAAGTACCAGAGCGCCGTCGGTAGTCTCATATACCTGATGGTGGCAACCAGGCCGGACCTCGCACAGGCTGTGAGCGCTGTGAGCCAGCACATGGCTAATCCCGGACCGGAGCACCAGAAGGCAGTGAAGCGGATCTTCCGCTACCTTGCTTGAACCATCAACATCGGCATCACCTACAACGGCAATGACAAAAGCATCATCGGCTACACAAACGCAGATTGGGCTTCAAACCCTGAGGAACGCAAGTCCATCTCTGGACATGTGTTCCTCATGAATGGTGGAGCCATCAGCTGGTGCAACAAGCGGCAGGTGGTCGTGGCCACCTCGAGCACAGGGGCTGAGTACGTATCTCTCAGCTCTGGAGCCAAGGAAGCCGTTTGGCTCCAACGTCTCATGGCAGAGATGAGTGGGAGTGCAGCAGTTCCAATTCCTGTGCGCGTCGACAACCTGAGCGCAATCGCACTCGCAAAGAATCCTGAGCACCATGCACGCACCAAGCACATTGACATCGCATATCATTTCATGAGGCACATGGTGCAGGAGGGTGCTATCAAGCTGGAGTTTACTCCAACCAACAAGCAGGTCACTGATTTTTGCACCAAGCCAGTGACCTGTGAGAAGCAGCAGTTCTGCATGAAGGCATGTGGACTCAGCCCACTCTGATTGCGACAAAGTGGGAGATTGTTGGGAAAGGAGCCATCCGGCTCAGTTTCAGGTCCACAGGTGCAAGTTTCAGGAAAGTACCAGATGCCTGCTCCGATCGTCAATCCAACTTCACTATTGGAAAGATTAGGTGGCAAAATGTCTACGGTCCAAGTTTGAGGCCGATCCAACGGTCGGATTGGGAGATATGAGTTTTTGTAGTTTCCGGGGTCATCGACCGTCGATATTCGCGTGACCATGGGCGATGGCTCCATGCCTTAGCCTGAGAAAAGAAAAAGGCAAGAGGTCCAGGGTCAAGACCTGATGGGAAAAATATCCAAAAAGGTCCTTGGTCTTAGGATTGCCTTGTCAGAGTGTGCTGACTAGGATAAAGGTACCTCTCCTTACTTTTTAGGTGAGGTGAGATCCTTGTGTGTTAGCCATGGACACATGGCGATTCTCCATGGGTTTGTGGGTTATGTGACCACTAAGAGTGTGCCATGAGAGCATTCTCTAGCTCTCTAGGTTGTGTGTGAGTGGTCAGCCTGATTGCTAGGCTGATTTCCTCCCTTGTGTGAGATTATGGACTCTAGTGTGTGAGCCTTAGCCTCCATGGCTAAGTGGTGTGGCTTGTGAGAGGACTGACTTGCCCAAGCTCTAGCTATATATGTACTCCATCATTTTGAGTGATTGAACAACCATTCTTCAGCACAAGTGATGCCCTTCCAATCACACATGCTCGCTGCTCCAAGGCTCCCTCTCTCCTCAAGTTCCAACATCGCTTGCTGTCATCAAAGTCATTTTTTAAAGTATGAATAGGTGAATGATAAGAGCAGTTGATTAGTGTATACGTGCAAGATTTTCATAAGCCTTTGATGCACGAGTAATGCCCTCGAGGTAGACATGCTGTTCCATGCACTAATGTCACAGGATTTGCAAGTGGCATATTGTTTTTCACTATATCAACTTCATGCCCAACCCCTATTCATTTAGGTTCAACTACTTCTTTGAGGAACATCTTCAAGTGCCGATGCATTGTCTCTTGGGAAAGGAGCCATCTGGCCTAGTTTCTGGTCCACAGAAGCACGTTCCAAAAAACTACCAGATGCCTGCTCCGATCGTGTATTCAACTTCACTGTTAAAAAGATAAGGTGGTAAAATGTCTATGGTCCAAGTTTCAGGCCAATCGAATGGTTGGATTGAGAGATATGAATTTCCAAAATTTCCGGGGTCATCGACCGCCGGTGTGTTGGTGACCATGGGCAACGGCTCCATGCCTTAGGCTGAGAAAAGAAAAGACAAGAGGTCCAGGGTCAAAACCTGGTGGGAGAAATGTCCAAAAAGGTTCTAAACTCTTGGGTTGCCTTCTGAGATTGTGCTGACTAGAAGAAGGTACCTCTCCTTACGTTTTAGGTGAGGTAAGATCCTTGTGTGCTAGCCATGGACACATGGCAATTCTCTATGGGATTGTGGGTCATGTGACCACAAGGAGTGTTCCATGAGAGCATTTTCTAGCTCTCTACGTTGTGTGTGAGTGGTTAGGACGATTGTTGGGCTCATTGCCTCTCTTGTGTGAGATGATGGACTCTAGCGTGTGAGCTTTAGCCTCTATGGCTAAGTGGTGTGGCTTGTGAGAGGGCTGACTTGCCCAAGATCTAGCTCTATATGTACTCCATCATTTTGATTAACTCAACAACTATTATTCAGCACAAGTGATGCCCTTTCAGTCCCACATGTTTGCTACTCCAAGGCTCCCTCTCTCCTTCTGTTTCAACACTTGGTATCAGAGCCATGTTCTGCCACTTTTAGCCAGCAGAGGCCGTCACTTTGAGAGTTATAGTTTACAAGACCACCTTCACAACGAGCCCAAGATCGCGAAGACCCAAATGGTTGGATTGAGAGTTATGCTCAAAACGAGGTCGGCTAGGGCTATACTCTTCTCTCTAAGTACGACTGTCGCCTTGTGATGACCATAACTCTCTCGGTTCTTTGTGAAATTTAAAATGTAGGACATGCAAGGTAAAGTCCTTTTCCTAAGCTTTAGCTTGGTGCAAACATATTTTAATTCCATTGGTACAATTGGGAGAAATGTCGTTTACAAGCGGGCTGGTGTGAGCTGGAGTACGAGCAGCAACATACCCTTTTTTCAAAAGGGCTTGTCTCTGAAAATCTCCGGTTGACGATAATGTTTTATGGGTTCATCTGAGAAGTTTTGAGGTGAATTTTCCAGTGGTGTGCCATATGTTTTCAAATTCCCAGTCAGCTGGTGTCTACAGTCCATTTTCTGTCAGACATGTTTATAGCAAAGGCAGAAGCAGAAACAACGGTAGCGCCGCCACTCAAGGGCAGCGGTGAGAATCACCAAAGCTCAAAATGGCAACAGAAGGCGTAGTGACAGCAACCCACTCGTTTTAAAGGCTGGAAGGGTGTGCCAACTTCATGTTTTGGAAGATCCGTACCCGCCTCCTTTTGGAGGAGAGGGGCTTGTGGGAGGTGGTGAACGTCGACGAGCGCGCTCCGCCTCCACAGGCGAAAGGCATCACCGCAGCACAGGTCGTGGCGGAGAAGACACCGCAAAAACGTGCAGCAAATGCAAGTTCATCTACAACGGCAGGAGTGGCATTTGAGAAGTGGAAGAAGAAGGACAGGCATGCCTACAGGTTGCTTGTCAACACCATCTCCAACCCGCATGTTCATTACGTGAGTGACAAGGCTACTGCAAAAGAGGGGTGAGACACATTGTGCAAGAAGTATGAAAGCAAGGATCCTTCTTTTCTCATGCTTTTCAAGGAGAAGATGATGGCATTGAAAATATAGGGTGGTGAAGAGATGGAGGCATACTTGGATAGGGCAAAGGAGTTGGAAAAAGAGTTGAAAGCGGCCGGTAATCATGTGGGGGAGATATGCTTCATGTTGGAACTAAAGGACAGATGGAGTCTTGGAGCAGCAAACATGCGGGAATGAAAAGGCATCAATTGTGCTAAAGAATGGTTATTGAATCACTGAGAATGATGGAGTACATATGGAGCTAGAGCTTGGGGAAGTCATCCCTCTCACAAGCCACACCACTTAGCCATGGAGGCTAAGACTCACACACTACAGTCCATAATCTCACACAAGAGAGGACATCAGCCTAACAATCAAGCTGACCACTCATACACGACCTAGAGAGCCAAAAAAATACATCATGTCAAACTCATTAGTGGTCACATAACTCATTATTCCATGGAGAATTGTCGTGTGTCCATGGCTAGCACACCACGATCTCACCTCACGTAAAACGTAAGGAGAGATACCTTTTTTCTAGTCAACACACTCTGACAAGGCAACCCAAGAATCTAGGACCTTTTTGGATATTTTCTCCAATCAGGTCTTGACCCTGGACCTCTTGTCATTTTCTTTTGTCAGGCTAAGGCATGGAGCCATCGTTCATGGACACCTTGATACTGGTAGTCGATGACCTCGCAAACTTTGAAAATTCATATCTCCCAATCCAACTGTTAGATCGGCTTGAAACTTCAACTGTAGACATCTTGCCAGCTGGTTTTTCCAATGGAGAAGTAGGGTTGACAATTGGACCAAGCATTGAGTACTTTCCTGGAACTTGCTCTTGTGGACTTAAAACCGAATTGGATGGCTCTCTTCCCAACACTCTCCCACTTTGCGGCAGTCAGAGTAAGCTAAGTCCACATGCCTTCATGCAAAACTATTGCTTCTCACAATTCAGTGGCTTGGTACAAAGATCAGCCACGTGCTTGCTGGTTGGAGTAAAATCCATCTTGATAGCACCCTCCTGCACCATGTGCCTAATGAAATGGTATGCAATGTTAATGTACTTGGTGCATACATGGTGCTCAAGATTCTCGGGGAGTGCGATTGTGCTCTGGTTGTCAACGGGCACATGAACTGAAACTGTTGCACTTGTTGGCCTGAGGGTGAGTGTGCACCCTGGAGGGTCCCTAGCAGTGGCTGGTTCACACCACCAACTATTTTTGGAGCGACTGAAACTGTGGAGGCAACTGGTTCCAAGGATGGCAAAATCTGGTCAGAGAGTGTGGCAATAGTTTTAGCCTCAATTGGATGGGAATAAACACTTGATCAAGGCTCACAAGAAGTGGCATTTTATAGCCACTGATCTAAGCTTTCCAGAATACCAAAGCATGCTATATTTGGAGCTTCCTTGCAGATTCCATGGCATCTAGAGTGCTTCTTGGTAGGCTGTCCTTTTCCCACCTATGAAGGCATCTATTCCCTCCTCTAGAAGCTTCTGTCCCTTCCTAGATTCCTCAGCTTGCTTCTAGTAGGAGGGGAGGTGTCTAGAAGACCAAGACACCTCTAGATGCCTTGTGGGACAAGTCACCCCTTCTAGAAGGTGTGCCACCTTCCTAGACCCTCACCAGGCCTTCTAGAAACTTAAAGAGAAACTCTAGAGGTTGAGCTAGCTTCCTCGCATCTATTTTCCACCTCCCTTGAGGCAGGGCAGAATTTCATCTTGTGGGACTTGAACCCGGGCCCCTGCCTATAGAGGTGGACACCATTAACCACTAAGCCACTAAGGCTTGTCTTTTTGGTGCTCCATTTTGGAGTCACTCCTGCCATGGTGAGGAGTATCATTCCAACAATCTCCCCTTTGCGCGTCACCCATGGCAGTTGTCCATGCTCAGCGTGCAACTCAAGAGGCTTGGGAAAGCCCAAGCTCCATACAAGTAGCATCATGCTTGTCCTTGGGTTGCATCTTTGTCATTGCATCAGCAAGCATGTGCTTTGTGCCGCAATGCACAAGCACCACATCACCCTTTGCAACAAGGTCTCGTGCATAGTGATGCCGGATCTCTATGTGCTTGGTCCTCCGGTGTAGCACAGGGTTGTTGGTCAGGCTAATGGCACTCATGTTGTCAACATTGAGTGCCGCTGGCTTCTTTTGCGGCACCCCAATCTCATTGAGCAATCGCCGCAGCCATAGTGCCTCCTTTGCGGCTTCCGCGAGTGCAATATACTCCGCCTCAGTGCTGGATAGAGCCACATTGTCTTGCTTCCGGCTTGCCCAAGACACCGCTGCACCACCAAGCACAAAAAACATAGCCTAATGTTGACTTGCGGTCATCAACATCACCTGCCCAGTCAGCATCAGAGTAGCCAACCAACTCGAGGGAGTCAGTCCGCGCTCCCCCTCCAAACACAAGTCGCGAATGTGTCGTTTCCTTCAAGTAGCGGAGGATTCTCTTGACCACTTGCCAATGTAGCGGCCCTGGATCAGCAACATAGCGGCTCACTTGTCTTTCAGCAAAGGCAAGGTCAGGCCGCGTTGCCACCATGGCATATATTTTGGTGCCAACTGCAGACTGGTACGGTACTCCCGCCATCTCCACCTTCTCGTCCTCAGTGCTCGGGCCCATGCTGAAGCTCAGCTCACATGTTGTTGTCATAGGTGTGCCGATGGGGTTGCACTCCTCCATGTTGTAGCGGCGGAGCACCTCCTGCACATGTTTTTCTTGACCCATCTCCAGCGTGCGTGCTTTGCGGTCCCTCTTGATGGCGATGCCAGGGTAGTACTCAAGCTCNCATGGCATATATTTTGGTGCCAACTGCAGACTGGTACGGTACTCCCGCCATCTCCACCTTCTCGTCCTCAGTGCTCGGGCCCATGCTGAAGCTCAGCTCACATGTTGTTGTCATAGGTGTGCCGATGGGGTTGCACTCCTCCATGTTGTAGCGGCGGAGCACCTCCTGCACATGTTTTTCTTGACCCATCTCCAGCGTGCGTGCTTTGCGGTCCCTCTTGATGGCGATGCCAGGGTAGTACTCAAGCTCGCCCATGTCTGTCGTCTTGAACCGGCCGCCAAGTTGTTGCTTCAGGCTCTTGAGCTACCCCTCATCAGAAGACACAAGGATGAGGTCATCCACATAGAGGACGATAATTTGGTGGAGTCTTGGCTGATTAGGCACGTACACGCTGTGATGGACCTCGCAGCGCTTTAAGCCAAGCTCACCCATGAAACTATCCATCTTGAGGTACTACATGAACGGAGCTTGCTTCAGTCCATAGAGCGCACTGCGAAGCCGGCACACCTTCCCTTGCGGCGCATCCACCCCCTCTGGCACCTCGATGTAGACTTCCTTGTCCAGGTCGCCATTGAGGAACGCGGTTTTCACGTCCATTTGGTGGATTTCATAGTCGCGTGCCGCTGCCACCGAGAGGATAGTACAGATGGAGGCAAACTTGGCAACTGGTGCAAAGGTCTTGTCGTAGTGCTCCCCTTTTCTCTGGGCATATCCTTTTGCCACCAGCTGCGCCTTGTACCACTCCACCTTCCCCTCCTTTGTGAGCTTCTTCCGGAAGATCCACTTGGAGCCGATGATTTTCTCGCCCTCCGGCCGGTCAACCAGCTCCCAAGTGCTGTTCTCCTTGTGGGAGGCAAGCTCATATTTTATTTCTCCCTCCCACTCAGCCCCATCCTTCCGCCGCAGTGCCTCCTTTAGAGATTGAGGCTCCTCTTGCGTGAAGAAGGCTTGTGCAAACCTAATCCAAATTCCCTTGTCACCATCATACCTTTTTGTCCTTGTTCGCACAGAGTTACTTGTGTGGGGCTCTTGAGGCGGTTGTTGTTGTTGCTATCCCCTTTTGGCGCCATCCTCCCCAAGCGCCTGCTCCCCCTCTCTTATAGACCTTGGAGACATCTGTTGACTCCCCACCTCCATGTCCATCTCCGGTGCTTCGGATTCCTCATTCGAACTGGTCGGAATGTATTCTGCCGGTCGCCCATCCCTCAGGCGATACTCTCCGGTTGGTGGTGATGCGAGGATGTTACCCTCATTCACGTCCTCCGGCGTCTCCCCCTCAAGGAGTGGCATCCACTCCCCCCTCTTGGAGAGACATGCCTCCTTGTCTGTCCAACGTCTTTTCTCGTCAAACATGACATCACGACTCCGCACAATCTGCTGCCTGCTTGGGTCAAAGAGCTGATACGCCTTGCTTCCACTCTCATATCCAAGGAAAATACACGGGCGGGTACGCGGGTCCAGCTTGCTCCGTCCCTCACGTGCCTGCACCATTGCATGTGCAACACAACCAAACGTGCGGAGGTGACCCACCGCCGGCTTCCTCCCGCTCCACACCTCTTGTGGCGTCTTCCATGCATTGCTCTCCTTGTCCTTCAGCGGCTTGGTTGGCATGAGATTCATGATGTACGCTGCTATCCTTGCCGTCTCCGCCCAATACCGTTGTGTAAGGCCGGCGTCGCTCAACATGGATCGCACCATGTTAAGGATTGTGCGATTCGCTCTCTCTCCGATGCCATTCTGTTGTGGGGAGTGTGGAGCTGTTTTCTGCCACTCAATCCTCTTGCTCTTCATCCACCCAAGGCATCCCGCATATTCATCGCCGTTGTCACTCCGGAATGCCTTCACCTTCAACTCTGTTTGCCGCTCCACATCAGCCACAAACTCTTGCATGCACGCAAGGACCTCACTCTTCCGCTTCATTGGGTAGAGGTAGAGTTTCCGGCTATGGTCATCGATGAAGGTGAGGAAGTAGCGAGCTCCGCCGACGGAGCTCTCAAGCGGTCCACACACATCTGTGTGTACCACGGCCAGTTTTGCCAATGCACGAGTCCCCTTTGCGACAAACGGCTGCCGAGTTGATTTGCCAATGATGCATGGCTCACACACGGTCTCCTTGGTTCCATCAAGGCCGCTGATTTGGAGACCCCGCACCACTTCCCTCTTAGCCATCTCCTTCAAGGTCGATGGAGAAATGTGGCAAAGTCGGCGGTGCCATAGGTCCAGGTCTCCTCCATCCTTCGTTGCAAGATTGGCGGCGTTGGACCCCACCCGGCTGCTGAGGATCTTTGCGTGTAGCAGGTACAAGTCCTCCTCCCTCTTGGTATGCGCAATCACATCACCTTTGCCCTCTTTGCGGATGCCGGCCTCCTTTTTTGTGAAGAGTACCTCAAGTCCCTTGTCGGTAAGGCGGCTGACAGAGAGCACGTTTGCCCCAAAGTTGGGCATATGCAGCACATCGTAGATTGTGCTCGTGACAGGTTTGCCATCCACAACTGACTCAATGCAAACGTTACCCTCACCGGCGGCCACCTCTGTTTTTCCATTGGCCACAGTCATGCGTCTCTCCGAGGCACCGTAGGTGACAAATGCCGGTGTTTTCTTCTTGGGACAGTTGCGCATGTAGTGGCCCTCCTTGCCACAGTTGAAGCACTCCCCCTTCTTGTCACCCTTCTTGGTGCCCTGTTTGGCACCCTTCCACTTATCGCCTTGGCCTCCACTTTGAGGATGAACCGTGTAAGCTGAAGTTGATGCCACTACACTTTCTGGACCTCAACGTCGCATCCACTCATTGCGCACGTACTCAGCAACCTTCGGGTATTTTAGCTCGTCAAAAGGCCAGCCACCAAGGACTGTGATCATAGGACTCCAACTTTCCGGCAAGGCCAGAGGGTGACGAGCCGTTTGAGGATGAAGAGCTGATTGGCAAGGTTGCTTGACTGGTAGATGGAGCAGAGTTTTGACCATGCGTTCGCGACCAGGGTGCATCCTTGGATGTGCCCAAGTTGTGGTGGGCATAACGCGGACACAAGGAGCGCCAATGCCTTTTTGTTGCGCTTCTTGTATGCCTCCTTCACCTCAGCCGTTGCAGTCTCCGGTGGAGCAGTCTCATCACCTTCTACAAGCTCAAGCAGTCCCTTGTCGTCGAGGAAGACCTCAAACTGCCACCTCCACAAGGCAAAGCCTGTCCCGTCAAACTTAAGGACAGCGCGGCTGCTCTCTTGCTCGCTGGTTTCCATGTCTTGCGGTTGGAAGCGTGAAATCAAGCTGTCTTTGAACCCCTTAGAGGCATGGGCCCATAACCCTTTGTTGGCCTGAGGGTGAGTGTGCACCCTAGAGGGTGCCTAGTAGTGGCTGGTTCACACCACCAACTGTTTTTGGAGAGACTGAAACTGTGGAGGCAACTGGTTCCAAGGATGGCAAAATCTGGTCAGAGAGTGTGGCAATAGTTTTAGCCTCAATTGACTGGGAATGAACACTTGATCAAGGCTCACAAGCAGTGGCATTTTATAGCCACTGATCTAAGCTTTCCAGAACACCAAAGCATGCCAGATTTGGAGTTTCCTAGCAGATTCCATGGCTTCTAGAGTGCTTCTTGGTAGGCTGTCCTTTTCCCACCTAGGAAGGCATCTTTTCCCTCCTCTAGAAGCTTCTGCCCCTTCCTAGATTCCTCAGCTTGCTTCTAGTAGGAGGGAAGGTGTCCAGAAGACCAAGACACCTCTAGATGCCTTGTAGGACAAGTCACCCCTTCTAGAAGGTGTGCCANTCAAGGCTCACAAGCAGTGGCATTTTATAGCCACTGATCTAAGCTTTCCAGAACACCAAAGCATGCCAGATTTGGAGCTTCCTAGCAGATTCTATGGCTTCTAGAGTGCTCCTTGGTAGGCTGTCCTTTTCCCACCTAGGAAGGCATCCCTTCCTTTCTCTAGAAGCTTCTATCCCTTCCTAGATTCCTGAGCTTGCTTCTAGTAGGAGGGAAGGTGTCCAGAAGACCAAGACACCTCTAGATGCCTTGTAGGACAAGTCACCCCTTCTAGAAGGTGTGCCACCTTCCTGGACCCTCACCTGGCCTTCTAGAAACTTAAACAGAAACTCTAGAGGTTGAGCTAGCTTCTTGGCATCTGTTTTCCACCTCCCTTGAGGCAGGGCAGAATTTCATCTTATGGGAGTTGAACCCAGGCCCCTGCCTCTAGAGGTGGAAACCATTAACCACTAAGCCACTAAGGCTTGTCTTTTTGGTGTTCCTTTTTGGAGTCACTCCTGCCATGGTGAGGACTATCATTCCAACAGCACTCCCATTCATCTTGGCCATGAGACGTTCAAGCCAAACTGTTACCTTGGCTCCAAAGCTAAGAGAGACTTACAGAGCTTCCGTGCTTGAGGTGGCAAGGGCCAGTTGCCGCTTGTTGAACCAGCCGATGGCATCACCATTCATGAGGAACACATGTCCAGAGATGGACTTGTGGTCCTCTGGGTTTGAAGCCCAGTCTTTGTGTGTGTAGTCCATGATGCTGCTATCGTTGCTGTTGTATGTGTACCATCAACATTGATGTAACCATCAATGTTGATGGTTCAAGCAATGTAGCAAAAGATCCGTTTTAATGCCCTAGGGATCAGGTCTGGGGTTTGCCATGTGGTGGCTCACAGCGTTCACAGCCCGTGCGAGGTCCAGCCTGGTTGCGACCATTACATACATTTGACTGCCGATGGCGCTCTTGTAATTTTGTCGCTTAGCTGCATTTGCCTTCAATGAAACTCACAAGTAACGGTTGCGTTTCCTGGAGTGTGCCAATAGGTTTGGCCTCTGCCATGCCAAACCAGTGCAAGACATCCTTGACATAAAAATTCTACAACACTGAGAAAGAGCATGATGTACGGCCACACGTGATCTTGATGCCAAGGAAGTTTTACTCCTCTTTGAGATTGGACATCTAGAAGCAGTCTTGCATGTCATACTTGAACAGCTGTAGTGCAGACATGCTGTTGGAAAGGAGGAGCAGGTCATCTATATAGACAATGATCATGAGATCTCATGTCCATGAATTGCAACGCCGCATCCACTTTCTGCTTCCAAGCACCTGACGCTTGCTTGAGGCCATCCAGCGACTTCTGCAGCTTGCAAACTAGGTGCTCCTAGCCATCCATGACGAATCCCTTTGGTAGCTCCATATAGATCTCCTCCTCCAAGTCACCGTTCCAGAATGCTGTCTTGAAATCCATGTGGTGGATCTTGAAGTCCTGGGATGTTGCATAGGAGAGGAACGTGCGCACAGTGGCAAACTTTGCAACAGGAGCAAAGGTTTTAGTGTAGTCGTTGCCCCCCTATTGCAAGTACCCCTTGGCAATGAGCCTAGCCTTGTACCTTTCTAGGTTGCCATCTGCACCTCTCTTCTTCTTGAACAACCACTTGCAAGTTACTACCTTGCATCCAAGTGGACGCTCAGTCAGCTCCCACGTACCGTTGTTGAGCTGCAACTATATCTCCCGTTGCACAGCTTGCGCCCAATCTACTGGATATGGTTAGCCATGGCCTCCTTGTACGACGTCGGCTCATCAGAGTCTGCTACAACCGCGACGTTCATTTGGTATTGTTTATTGAGCATCCAGAAATGCGTGTGCTCACCAGGCTTGTAGCGCACCCTGAGAGGGTACCTGCGACCTCGTGCTAGAGCATTGGCTGGGGCCTGGCGCAGTGCTCCTCACACAACTGCTGCTACTGGTAGTGGTGCATCTTTGTCCACTGCTTTTTCCGACAAGGCCGCTTTATCTGCTGCATCAGACGTGGGAGAGTGGACACGTTCTCCCACTGTCACGATAAAAGAAGGGTCAAGAGAGACTATGTCAGGAAGGGTATCCACTTCCACTACCTCGTCAGCTGCTAGTTCTGTTGCTTCCTCACAAACAATGTTGGTGGCGATGACGTTGCTCTTGTTGAAGACGACATAAATGGAGATGATGACTTGCGCGGAAAAGAAGCCATCTAGCTTTGTTTTGGGTCCATGGGAGTAAGTTCCAGGAAACTACCAGATGTCTGATCCGATCGTCAATCCATTGGAAAGACAATGGGGCAAAATGTCTATAGTCCAAGTTGAAGGCCAATGGAAAAGTCGGATTGAGAGATATGAACTTCCAAGTTTTTATGGGTCATTGACCGCCAATGTTTGGATGACCATGAGGAATGGCTGCATGCCTTTACCTAATAAAAGAAAAAGGCAAGGGATCCAGGGTCACGACCTAATGGGAGAAATATCCAAAAGGTCCTAGATTATTGGGTTATCTTGTCAGAGTGTGCTGAGTATGAAAAAGGCACCTCTCCTTACGTTTGGGATGAGGTGAGATCCTAGTGTGCTAGCCATGGACACGTGGCAATTCTCTATGGGATTGTGGGTTATGAGACCACTAGGAGTGTGTCATGAGAGCATTTTCTAGCTCTATAGGCCGTGTGTGGGTGGTCAGCCTGATTGCTAGGTTGATTTCCTTTCTTGCGTGAGATTATGGACTCTAGTGTGTGCGCCTTAGCCTCAATGGCTAAGTGGTGTAGCTTGTGAGAGGACTGACTTGCCCAAGCTCTAGCTCTTTATGTACTCCGTCATTTTGAGTGATTGAACAACCATTGTTGAGCACAAGTGATGCCCTTTCAGTCCGACATGTTTGTTGCTTCAAGAATCCGTCTCTTCTACAATTTCAAAATCGTCACAATAATCTCAAATCGCCATTTCTACAAGGGAAAACCTATCCGTATGAACTTTGACATCCCACAGTTGACTTGCTCAAAACTCAGCGTCATTTGTGTCGTGATACTGTGTTCATGCTTTTCTGCTTAGTTCAGGGCGATATAGGCCGTTGAAAAGCTTTTTCTGCTACCGGTCTAGAAGGTGGAAATCCCTTCCTTATCATTGGTCCTGATTTAAGTGCCAGCATGCATTGTTGGATTTCATGGAGCAAATGGAGTAGATGGAGCTGATGAAGCTGATGGAGCTGATGCGTGCTACAAGACATAGAGGGTGAGAAAGCGCGTAAAAGCATGCCTTATAACAGGTCACTGTTGACCGATAACCCTTTGTCAACCGACCTTAGGCAATGGTGTAGAAAACAAGGCCAACACAATGGTACTTGCCGTCCGCTCCTAGTATTGCAACTACGAGGAGATATTACCCTTAGACTCATAATTCCAGACTGAGTATCTCATACGAATCACTTGTTTGCACTATATCCTCAGCACCTTGTGACTTTTGTGTGCGTACCTAACTCATGGGGCTTAGACCAACTCGTTCTTTTTTAGTGTTTGCCTCTAGAGGACAGCTCTGTGAGGATTCTCAGATGTAAAAAAATAATGAATCGCAGGGAACTAACATTTATAGCAAAAGCCTCTTGCCAAGGCGCTCAGTAGCCCCATATATCAGGTAATTAGGGACAATCTGGATTACATCATCCCCATTGCCTAGATGGCCCCCTTTGTGACCATCGAGAAGTACCAGCCATCATGAAAAACCTTGAAACATTCTCAAATGTTTCTTATAACCTTAATATCTCCCTTTTGGTAAAAAAGAAAGTTAGTCATTAGACGTAGATCTGTCCATGTGACCTCTTCCATGAGAGACTTACTCTTGAACGTCTCAGCCACAAGGAGTTGTCCTACGTAGTCTTTGCTGGCTACACTATCCAGTTTAGACCAAGGGGACTTGCTCCAAATGAGGAGTGTATGCCTTCTCTATCTAGAACAGACTCAGTAGAAGTATTACAAGGGCACAATGCATGCCTAGTCTGTCCTGTGCATGCGGAAATGTCAGGTATGGACAAGGGTGTTGACCTGATATGCTCCTTGTCCATAGCTGACATTTTGATAGGCACAAGATGGACTAGGCATGCACAGGTCCCTTGGAGTAAGTCCCCTAAGAGGTCATTGGGTCAAGTCCCAGCCCTGCAACTAGTTTTCTCCATGACCAAAAGGGGGACAGGAAGATTCTAAGCACATTTGAGAACATTCCAACGTCCTACCTGGTGGCTAGCCAACTTGGTAGTCATAGGAAGTGCCATGTAGGCTACGGGGGTGATGTAATCCAGATTGACCCCAAAGTGGCTCATCCAAGGAGCCACTGCGCGCCTAGGCTAGAGGCTGGCTCTGGGACTATAAGAACCTGCCCGTTGCTTCTCATTGATTATAGTTCTTCTATTTGAGACTCCTCATAGAGTTATCCACCAGTGGCATTGGTTGGTCCTAGTCCGATGAGTTAGCCCCTTGTGCGAAAGTGAGCAGGTGGTAAAGACACTGTGCAAGGAAGTGACTCATATATTCTGCTTAGTGTGAAACCGTGATTGTGAGGGTAATATTTCCTCCTAGTTGCAATACTTGGACAGGACAGCAAGTGCCATTGCGTCAGTCTTGTCTTGTAGTCTCTAACTTGAGGCAGGTTGACAAAGGGTTTTCAAGTCCACAGTGACTAGTTACAAGGCACGCTTCTCTGCACTTTGTTGTCCTCTCTAACGTGCAGCCCACATCTCCTCCATCAGCTCCATCAACCCCATCTGCTCCATCTGCTCCATCAGCTCTGACAATGGGTGCTGGCACTTAGCGAACAAGGGCTAGTGACAAGCTCTGCCCTTGAAGGTAGGACCCTTGGGCTACAACCAAGATAAGCTGTGCCCTTAGAGGCACGACCCAAGGCTTGCTAGAGTGCGCTCTTCTTTGTTTGTAGGCAATCAATGACTAAGGGATAAGCAACGGATGAGCATCGTCTATACCAGCAGCAGACAATAGCCTCAAGAGCGTACATTGGCCTCAACAAAGGAGAGAAGCAGAGAAGCAGATAAGTCGTATGAAGACACCAACGCCGCTCATTCTTGAGCAGGTCAATGGTGGGATGTCAAAGTTCACAGGGATAGGTTTTCCCTTATGAAAATGGCAATTTGAAGGTTATCAGGATGGTGCGTGGTTACTTGAAGATGTTCATTAGAGAAGAGGTTGAACATCCAAAAACAGATGTTGGATATGAAGTGTGGTGTGTCAAAAATGACATGGCGCTTCTGATTCTTATAACATCAGTGCATGAGTCAAAGCATGTCCACCTCCAACGTATCACACATGCATCCAAGGCTTATGAGAAGGTTGGAGGTGTACACCAATAAAAGGCTCCTGCAAATTTCGCCTTCATCCTTCAACATCTGATTTTGACAATGGTGATCAAGGAGAGAGTCCATTCGAGACTTCCTATTGCAGTTTGAAGGACTACAATAGTAAGTGACCCAAATCAACTGGGAAATGGACACCAACATGCAGGCCATGATCCTCCTCATAGCGCTACCTGAAAGCTAGGATCCTCTCATCACCATCTTTGGCATCTGGAAGGAGGAGAATTCCACGTGCGAGGCAGTCGCGGAGTACGTGCACAACAAAGCCATGCGTTGGAGCGGTAGTGAGGCTAACTTTTCAGCCTATGCTGCACAGTACGGTGGTCATGGTCATAACTCCTCTTCTAGTCAAAGCAGCAAATGAAGTTGTTGTAGTAGAGGAAGAGGAAATGGTGGCAGTGGAAAGGGTTCAAAGTATCCTAGGAAGAGCCACAACTATGGCAAGCCTGGGCATTAGGCACGGGAGTGCAAGGCTCTGAAGAAGGAAGGCAGAGGTCATGGTGTGAGAAACGAGGGGAAAGAAAAGGGTAAGAAGGAGTTGACAAACATGATGGCTAAAAGCGTGTTGGCAACCAAGGGAGGCACTGCTCAAGCGCAGAGCCTACGGGCTTGACATTAGCACAAATTACGACTCTTTAAGGGAGAAGGATGGCTTCATCTCCCATTGGGATACCAAATGTTGCTTCCGGTGTCTTGAAAGCAGCCTTGTCCTTGCGCAAGGCAAGGGAGATAAGTTGATGGGCATCAACGTCAATGCTGCTGAAAAGGACTTGAAGCTGGGGAAAACTATCTACATTCCATCTTTTGCGGTCCTCTTCACCAAGGAAGAGGACATCATTGTCAAGAACAAGGACATCAAGATCTCCTATCCCAAGAGAGTCTTGTCACACACCTTCTAAGAGTTGATGGGCTCTCCGTGTTGGAGATGAAGCCCCTTGAGAGTACAAATGAGGGATATGCTGTGGTTGAAGACCCACGTCTCCGATGCTTGATGTTGAACCACAAGCCGTCACTATGGCGGCGAACACCAGTAGATACATAAATGGTGAGCTGTAGCACAGGCGGTCTGGCCATGTGGCTGACATTACACTGCAAGCTATGCATCAGTACGAAATAGTTAATGGGATGGAGGGATGCAAGGCCAATGATAAGGGAAAGTGCAAGGAGCTATGTGAGCCATGCGTCAAAGACAAGGCAAATAGAAAGTCCTTTGAGCGTAATGGACAACGTGCAGCAGAAGTCGTGGATCTGATTCAATATGATGTGTGCAAACCATTCCATATTCCTTCAAACGGCGGCGGCAAATAGTTCCTCACCTCCATTGATGATCACAGTCCCAAGATGGTATCTACTTCCTCAAGACAAAGGGAGAGGTCAAGGAGAATCTACAACAGTTTGTTGCCATCTTATAATGGCACACAAGCAAGAAGGTGAATGCACTATGCACGTACAATAGTGGTGAGTACGAGGCGTGCAAATGCTCGTTGAGCCAACACAGCATCAACCACCAAACCAACACGCCTTACACCCCCCAGAGCAATCGCGTTGCCAAGAGGATGAATCAGACTATCGGTGCATGATGGAAGCCCCAATGGAGCTGAAAACCATGCAAGGGGCGCTTGCACGGACTAATGGGCACCAGTGGGACGAAACATCAAGATTTGAACTTGTGTCCTTTGCTGAGAATAGCACTTGGCCAATCCACCAGTGTAGCTGGTGGATTGGCCTGAGGGGGCAAAGGTGATCAATTCCATGTAGGTGTTCAAGGTAAAGCTCACCAAGGACAGCCAGGTGGAGAAGTGCAAGGCATAGCTCGTGGTAAAGGGGTACACACAGCAAAAAGGCGAACACTGTGACGAGAGGTTTGCACCCATCACCAAGTTTACAAGCATCTAGAAGATCCTCGTGGTGGCAGTCGCAAAGGACATGGAGATCCACCAAATGGATGTCAAGATGGCATTCCTAAATGATATCATTGACAAGGAGATATACCTTGAGGTGTTGGACGGGATGGATGCGGTGAAGGGCAAGGTGTGCAAGCTATGGAAACATTGTACAAGCTAAAATAGGCGCCCGTGTGCTTGTACAAGCAATTAGATGACTACATGGTGAGTCTCGGTATCTGTCATTGTGAGTCAGACCACACCATGCATGTGCAGCGCACCAAGGGACTCCAACAAAAATTTGCACTCTACGTGGACGATCTGATCTTGTGCTTATCAGATTTGGCAGCCTTGAAGTAACTCAAGGAGCAGTTGAGCAGCAGATTTGAGATGACGGACATGGGGGAGCTGGAGTACTACCTCAGGATGAGCATTACGTAGACAAGAGGGCCGGCACGCTTTAGCTTGGGCAGGCCAAGTACGTGGCGGAGGTTCTGAAGCGGTACGATATAGAGGACTGCAAACCAGTGGGCTGTCCGGTCTCCACAAGCTGTGAGCTGAGTGTGGCAATGGCACCACAAACTAAAGAGGAGAAGGCGGACATGGTGGAGGTGTCCTGCCAATCTGTGGTGGGCAGCCTGATGTATGCCGTGGTGGCGACTCGGATGGACTTGGCCTACACGGTGGCTCAGGTGAGCAGGTACATGGCCAACCCTGGACCACTACACTAGATGGACATGAAGCGCATTCTTCGGTACTTGCACGCAGCACGGCACACACACCTGAATTACGATGGAAAGGGGAAGTCAGACCCCTTGCGGCTGGTTTGCTACAATGATGCAGACTACGGCGGCAATGTGGACAAGAGGAGGTCCACTTCTGGCTATGTGTTCTTCCTCGCAGATGCAATGGTCTCATGGTGCAGCACAAAGCAGGACTGCATCGCCACCTTCACACTAGAGGCTGGGTACATTGCTCTGGCCGTGGCGGTCAAGGAAGTGGTGTGGCTCAAGAGATTGCCTGGGGAGCTGGACGTGCCGCACCAGGAGCCTACAATTCTTGAGGAGGAAAACACTGGCTCCATCTTTCTGACCAGAAACCCAACACAGAAAAGGACAACGAAAGATATTGACATACAGTAGCACTACGCGCGTGACATGGTGGAGAAGGGATAGGTTGTGATGCAACATTGTGGCACAAAACGCATGCTAGCAGACTGCTTGACCAAGGGTGCAGCCCAAGGATCGGCATGTCATCAATCTTGCAGGACTCGGTTTGAAAAGTTGTGAAGGGCTTGAAGGCATAGGAGTGGATGAGCAGGTGTGAGCATGAGGCATCCACTGTGGAAGGTGCACACGAGAGATTGTGAGAAAGTTCCTCTGCCATAGATGTTGTTTGCCGTTCTCCTGGTTTGACCACTAGAGAGTGGTTGGATGTCTGATCAGATTGCAAATTTGGAATCCATGGATTTTTGCATGCAATGTTGAGCTTGCAGTTGCTTGATTTTGGTTGAGAAATCAGAAATTTAGCCCCATCCAAAGTTTGGGTGGTAGGTGGGTGGAATCTGGATGGCCATCATTGCTGACAGGACAACTCCACCACCAGTGGTCCGGTTCTGACTTCAATGAGCTCCAAAGACCTGTGGGCCATAAAGGAAGGGAAGTGGGAGGTCTTATGGATCAGGGTGAGCCGTTCCCCACGTTGGAAGGCCAGGAAGGGTGCTTCCACAAGCCACCGTCAAAGCGCCTTCCGTCACTCCCATTCCAGGGCATTGTGGGCGGCTCCACCATGGGTTATATCGACAGCCATAGCAGGGGCTCTACTGCTCCATTTTGGGGGTGCTTTGATACATTGGAAATCTCAGATCAAAGGCTAAAAGGTTCTGGTTTAGTATCACCAAAATAACTAACCATTAACGATGGTTGGCGATTCTCAGTTTCCGCAACCTGCATTCTCCCATAATTCTGCTCTCTTGGTATTGTGGCAACCCAAAGCACACACCTCCCTTGGAAGTCTCTTTGCACTAAGGAGGCATGGACACTCGGTGGATCAGAGCATGTCAGGACATCATTCTTGACATGTTGAGCATCAACACCTTGTGCATATGTGCCTCGGTCACATGCATTTTGCAGCCATTCATCCTCGCCTGCCCAAGCTCTAGGCGTGGCTTCTTGCATGAAGCTGTTTGAGACTAATTGCCTTTGCCTTGTCCAGGGTAATATGAATCATCAACCTTACCATGCCTATCCATATGGAGCTATGGAACCATTGGAGCTCATGCACTTTGACATCCTTGGACCAATTCCACTCCAGTTTCAAGCTAGCTTTGGTCAATATGTGCTTGTTTTGAAAGACAACGGTGCACAAATGTGCTGGGTCAATAGTATTTGTCAAACAAGCACATCTGCTCCAGCCTCACCTGTGGCTTGTTATGGCTGAGCTGCAATCCCTTCATACTCCTAAGTCCTTTTGCTTACATCATCAAAGGAAGAAAGTGTTGAAATGGTATGTACCTTGTCCATACAGACAAGGTGGCATAGCCTAGCTGGCTAGCTACACATACAGACAAGGCATGCACTGCTCTATGGAGTATGACCCCTTGGTCTGTTCTGAGATGGGCCATGAATGCACTGCCCATGATATGTATGTACTCTGTGGATCATCAGAAGGTCAACGCCTTTGTGGCCTAGTTGGAATAGTCACCAAAAGTTTCAAACAAAAAGTTGCGGGTTCAAACGTTGCGCCAGCTCCAATTTTCTTTATGGACCAAACTGGGATAGGAAGCTTCTAAGAATCTTACTAAAGCCTGCCTTGAGGATAACACTTGGCAATATGAGGACGCGCGAAATAGGACTGTAGGTTGAGGTTGGCTCTACAAGCAGAAGCTTTAGCAAAGCTCTACAAGCATAAAAGCCTCTACCCTGCATGCATCCATTTACAATTCTTGCCTTTGAGACTCCTCACAGAGTGTCCAACCAAAGGTAGACACTAAACACCAACATGCGGACTTTGTGAGGTTGTATATAAAACGAACCAAAAATGTGGATCCCTCGTTCGAGGGTGATGTGTTGTTTTGGTTGCAATACCAAGAGCGGTTGGCGGCCTCCCATGTTGGGACCCGTTTTCTAGACCTTTTCTATCTGGTGCATTGATAAAGGGTTATGCGGCCACACTTATTGTTCTAATACACGCTTTCAAGACCGAGTAGTGCGTGGTCTTGCAGGGTACAACAAGGACACAAACATCGGATAGCTCCATCTGATCCATCGGCTCAATCGGCTTCTTCAGGTAGGATGTGCGCATGTGGCGGACTAGGGGACAAGGAACAGCTCTGTCCATGTTTGACAAGACCCTTGAGCCCCAACTTGATTAAGCTCTACCCATTTTTAGAAGGTGGTACAACCCTGAGTCCATTCTCTCACGACGGCACCATCACCTGAGGCGATCATCGGCGGGAGGGGTACGCAGCAAAACCAACTAAACCTTTCACAACGGTTGCAGTAAGCAGCCTCATCAGGCTCATCGGTCTCAACAAAGCAGAGTAGCAGCAAAGCAAAGAAGACGAGCCAACGCAAGAAATGGTGGATCTGACTCAAGCCCGCATTGAAGCGGGTATGTCCAAATTCATGGGGACATGTTTTCCCTTGTGGAAATGGCAGTTCCAGTTTTTCATGAACGTGCGTGGCTACCTCGACATCCTAATAGGGACCGAGATAGCACCCCTCGATGCGACAGTGACCACGCATGCGGCTGATCTTGCAGCATGGACAACAAAGAACAACATGGCCTTCGCCATTCTTGTGCCGTCCATCAATGGGACTCAACACTCCCACATCAAAGGATGCACGTTGGCTGCCAAGGCCTACGTAAAACTCCCACGTGCGTATCAATCAAACGCCCTAGCAAATCGACTCTTCATCTTCTAAAGGTTGATGTTGTTGAGGGTGAGCAAAGGAGAATCGATACCCGCATTTTTGCACTTGTTTGATAACGTGATGGAAGAGGTCCAACAAATGGAATGGAATCTTGACTCCAAAATGCATGCCATGACCCTTCTAATGGCACTGTCGGAAAGTTGGGGGTCCTTGATCACCATATTTGGCGGCTGGAAGGAAGTAGATATGACCTTTGAGGCTATCGCCGAACATGTCCGCAACGAGTCTATGCAACGCAGTGGCAGTAAGGCAAACATCTCAGCCTATGGTTCTCGCTTTGGTGGACAAGGTGCAAGCTCTCACTCAAGTCAAGGCAAGTGTAGAAGCGGTGGTAGTGGAGGGAAAGGGAATGGTGGCGGGAAGAGAACCAAGAAGCCCGACAATTGTCACAGCTGTGACAAGGCTGGGCACTGGGCTAGGGACTGCTGTATTCCCAATAAAGAAGGCAGGAAGAGAGGTGGGAAGGAGAAGAAAGAGCTCACCAACATAATGGCTAGAGGGTTGCCCGTAAAGGGGGCAGCGCTCCTTAGGCCAAGGGCATTCACCCTTGACTCGGACACCAACCCCCACTCATCAAAAGAGAATGGTGGATTTTTCTCCATGGTCGAGTCTGGCATGTGCATCAAGTGTGCAAACAGCGCCATCCTCCAAGCCATGGGCGAAGGGGACAAGGTGATAACGTTCAACGTGAACAGTGCAAAGAAGGTGGTCAACCTTGAAAAGCTGGTGTGCATGTCATCCTTTGCAGCCAACTTCCTATCAGTCTCGCAAATCACCGAAAACAACATGAGAGTGGTGTTCACTAACAAGGATGCCGTGGCCCTAAAAAACAAGGACAGCCAGATTTTGTTCACCAAAGACAACTTCATGCTTCAAGTTCCAAGAGTCAATGGCCTCTACGTGCTTCAAACCAAAGTAACGAAGGCGTCAGATGAGGGACTCGCATGTGCCACAAAGACAATGGCACTGGAGCCAAAGGATGCACCGCTGGCGATCGTTACGGCCGCCACATAAACCAAGGACACAGATGCTAAGCTGTGCCACGAGCAATTCGGCCACATGGCCAACAGTATGCTGTAAACAATGCAAGAGCAAGAGGTAGTCCGCGAAATGGTAGGGTGCAACATGAAGCATGGAGAAGGTTGTACACAATGTGAACCATGCCTCCAAGCGAAGGCAAAAAAGAAGCCGTTTTGGAGAGGAGGTCAACGCATAGAGCATGTCTTGGAACTCATGCAGAGGGACATGTGTAGACCTTTTTGCAAACCGTCTAACAGAGGAAGAAAGTACTTGTTGACCTTCATTGACGACCACAGCCGCAAGTTGTGGATCTAATTCCTCAAAACAAAAGGAGAGGTCAAGGAAAAGCTCCTCGAGTTAGTCACCATGGTAAAGCGGCAAACTTCCAAGAAAGTGAAGGCGCTCTAAAGTGACAACGGGGGTGAGTACGAGGCATGCAAGCCGTCACTCAAGCATCATAGCATCCGCCACAAGGAAACCACCCCTTACAACCCCCCAAGCAACGGCGTGGCTTAGAGGATGAACCAGACCCCACTCGGCATGGTGCAAAGCATGCTCTTTGTCCCGAAGCTCCCACCTCGCTTTTGGGTAGAAGAAGCAACAACGACCTGCTACCTCTTGAACCTCACACCAGAAACCGCCTTGCGAAAGCGTGGAATGGATCGGGACAAGCAGCTCAAGACCCCTTAAAGAAACCCAACGCATCTCATCTGAAGGTGTTCGGGTCAACTACATGGATGAAGATCAAGTCAATAGAAGTTGGAGGCAAGCTTGACGCACGTTATAGGAAGTGCGTCATGGTTGGGTATGACACGTCACACAAATCCTATTGGCTTTCGGACCAAGCAGTAGGTAAGCTCGTGAGGAGCCACGCTAGTGGACCTGATCCTTGCTCCCAAAGCGATAGAGTGGATAGTGTTGTTTGAGTCTGTAGACCAAGCCCCCGACAAGTGGCTCGCATTTCCAGTAGGTGGTGGGAATGGGAGAGTAGCTGTAGAGGATGACGTAGCATCTGACATGGACGCGGATACCAAGGCGTCCGGGGCTTCAGCGTCTGACTTGGAGTCTGACATCTCTTCCGACAACGACGACAGCGACAGCAAACCACCACCTATGGAAGCACCAGCACCAAAGCAAAAAATCGCACCAGCACCTTGGCGTAGTTTGCGATCAAAGAAAGCACCCCTGCCGTATGAGGATGATTGGAGTGGCCTCAGGTGGTCGTGCATGGCTCAAGGAGAGCCATCCAAAGTGGTGGAAGCGATGAACGGCCCAGATGCAACCAAGTGGAAGGAGGTAGTGGATATCAAGCTCGCGTCCATTGCCCAAAACGGCACGTGGGTGCAGGTTGACATACCCCACAAGGCCCACGTGGTGGGATTCAAGTGGGTTCTCTGAGTGAAGAAGAAGTAAAACGGCAGCATGGACAAGTTCTAGGCAAGGGTACTGGCTAACGTGTTCTCTCAACACCCGGACTCCGAGTACGATGAGACGTTCGCACCCTTCATGACCTTTGCCTCCATCCGCTCTCTCCTTGGCATTGCAGCCGCAAAGAACCTGGAGATACACTAGATGGACATCAAGAAAACTTTTCTTTATAGGCAGCTTGACAAGGAAGTGCTGATGGAGGTGCCTAAAGGAGTCCAAGCTCCCCAGGGCAAGGTGTGCAAGTTGGTGAAAGCGCTCTACGGGCTGAAAAAGGCCCCAAGGATGTGGTACAAAGAGATGGATGGTTTCAGGACCAGTCTCTCC
The DNA here is from genome assembly GCA_023375785.1 of Penium margaritaceum. Taxonomy (NCBI): domain Eukaryota; kingdom Viridiplantae; phylum Streptophyta; class Zygnematophyceae; order Desmidiales; family Peniaceae; genus Penium; species Penium margaritaceum. Next base: position 4,995 of record SZWC01021711.1, on the reverse strand, counting down.
TTCGCGCATTGCCATGATGACCCGAGCATGTACATGCACAATGATGGGAGAGGGTAGATGCTGGTTGCACTGTATGTGGATGATCTGATCATTTTTTTGTCTTCTATCGAGCTGTTGGATGAGCTGTAGTCCGACCTTAGAAAAAGGTTCAAGATGAAGGACATGGGTTCTCTCAAGTACTACCTCGGGACTGTCATCCATCGCAATAGAGCAGCAGCTCCATCAGACTCAACCAAATGAAATACATCGGCGAGGTACTGAAGCGCTATTACATGAAAGACTGCAAACATGTTGGCAACCGAATGATGACCGATACAAAGCTGAAGGCCTCCATGTCGCCAAACAACAAAGCAAAACAAAGGGAGATGCAAGACATCCCCTACCAGTCCATTGTGGGTAGCATCATGTACGCCATGGCAGGGACTTGTCGAGACATGTGCTATGCTGTGGGACAAGTGAGCATATTTGTGGCCAACCCAGGGCCATATCATTGGCAGGTAGTAAAGCGCATCTTGCGCTACCTGCAGAAGATACGTCACATGGGCCTCGTCCTTGGAGGCCAAGAAGGTACGGACCCCCTTAGTGGGAAGTGCTACACCGACGCTGACTGGGGAGAAAATTTTGACGACATGAAATCCACCTCTTGATATATGTGTATCTTGAATGGCGCTGCCATCTCATGGGCCAATAGGGAGCATGATTTTGTTTGCGTGTCCACGGCTGAGGCAGCGTATGTTTCTTTGTCTCAGTTGTGCAAGGAGACTGAGTGGCTGCGCAACCTGCTTGGAAAAATGAAAATGCCATAGAAGGATGCCACGGTTGTACACGTGGACAACATGAGCGCCATCTGGATGGCTGAAGATGAGATCATCTCCCGACAAACAATGCACATCGACATACGTTACCACTACTCATGTGCCATGGTCATGAAGAACGTGGTGGACTTTCAACACAGCGGAACCAAGAGCATGCTTGCTGAATTCATCACCAAGCCGCTGGAGAGCGACTTGCACTATGCACGCATTTGTGGATTTGGCATGAGGAGTGCAGCAGAGGAAGGGCGAGCCCGAGAGCATCGATGGAGCCCAGTGAGCAAAAGATGGACAGAGGTGCAAGGGAGATATTTGTTGAAATGGAATGCACCTTGTCCACTGCCTAGCTGGCTAGCTACATATACAAACAAGACATGCACTGCTCTATGGAGTACGCCCCCTTGGTCTGTTCTGAGATGGGCAAGAAATGCACTGTCCATAATGGGTATGTACCTTGTGGATCATCACAAGAACCATACCTTTGTGGCCCAGTTTGAATAGGCATTGGAGTTTGGACAATAGGTTGCGGGTTCTAGCTCCGCGGCGGCCGCAATTTTCTTTGTGGCCCAAACTGGGAGAGGAAGTTTCTAGGAAGCTTACTAAAGCCTGCCCTGAGGATGACACTTGGCGGTCTTAGGACGCACCAAGTAGGAATATATGTTGAGGCTGGCTCTTGTGGAGCCACTATAAGCAGAAGCTTTAGCAAAGCTCTATAACTACAAAAGCTTGTACCATGCATGGATCCATTTGCAGTTCTTGCCTTCGAGACTCCTCACAGAGTTTCCAACGAAAGGTAGACACTAAAGACCAACATGCGGACTTCGTGAGGTTTCAAACCAAACAAACCTAAAGTTTGGATCCCTCGTTTGAGGGTGATACCTTATCTTGGTTGCAATACCAAGAGCGGTTGGCGGCCTCCCATGTCAGGACCCGTTTTCTAGACAGTTGGTATCCGGTGCATTGACAGAGAGGAGTTCCTTGGTGACATGGCTCCATGCTTTGCCAAGCTCTGGATTGACCATCAGACCCCATCATCCACTACACCTCAGTACAATATAGTGACTTTTGTTTTGGAATTGAACCATTGAGGATGCATCTGCTCTATGCAGGTATAGTGTGGTCTCTCCAAGTCCAATGTTGAGGGATTTGCCAACAGGATGTGGAACCGCATCAAGCATGGTCCTTTGCTGTGCATGTCACCCCAAAGAAGCTATCCTGGGGCCATTCAGTTTCTCTTCAAATCTCCCACTTTTTGGCTTTGATCTTGTGTCTGTGGATTACATAGGAGTGGCAGATCACTAAACTTTCATTTTGCTAATTTTGCACCAGCGTCAAAGGCATGGTACTTCCTGGATCCTTGTAGAAACACATCCTTCATTCCCAAAATGTGGTGTTTGTGTGTTGTTTCACATTCCACAATTTTTCTCACATCCTCTAGATTTGGCTAGCCCACACTCCCAGGTGTGCTGGTTTGCACCATATGGAGAAGTGAGTATTCATCATGTGTCCGCTTTGGATCCATCAGCCCTTGAAAAGTGATGGGCTGACCTTTAATGTTTCATAGTGGCATGAAATCCCACTCTGACTCTTGTGTCACCATCATGCTGCATATGCACCTGCCTAGGCCTATAGCACTTGCAAGTCCTGTACCTGTACATGTAGAGAGGTCCTGTGTTACTCATGCCTCCAACTATGGTTTCCCTATCACCTGCTTTGCATATGTGTGTTTGTGCACCTTTCTTTCCTGCTTCTATGCCTGCTTTGCATGTGGCCAATTTGGTACCTTAACTGTTGTCGCCCATGCCTATTTCTCTGTGCCTCCTGCAACCCTGCTGCATCTTCTTGCACCTCTGCCCAGATTTGGGATTTGCCCCCGAATTGGTATCAAGGTTTGCTTTCACACACAAGGAGGTTGGCTCCGGCAATTACCACCTGGACGTCACAGGCCCTCAAATGTAATGCCTTGGCACCCGTCGTGTAGCACTTTAAGTAAAGATACTGGCACGGAGGCAATTGGGATTAACATTCAGGTTGCCTCCCTTGAGATTCATCCTGTGTGCCAGATATGACATGTGTTCGCGGCTGACGAGTTTTCGATCACATGCAATGTTTCTCAGTACTTGGTTGGATCAAAATCCCGTCCAGCGGCATGCGCTCTGGCTGCTTTTGCCTCGTTCTCTCTTTAACACCCAGCCCAGGACCAAAAAGAGAGTCATTTAACAAGGTATACGCGTCTCATGGAGAGACCACCTGTCAAGAAGAGCTTGTGAATCTTCCACCAGATTGCAAGGTAGTCCATGTTCAGCAGGTCCTTTGTAGGAAGCTGACACCAGATGGTTCAGTGGATTGCAACAAAGCTAGCATGACTGCCAAGTGATTCTCACCAATGAAGGGAATGGAGTCCACCAATTCATTTGCCCCCATCTTTTCAATGGGCATAACATGTGGGCTCATGGGCCTCGTTTTTTAGCATGAAAGGGAGCTGCATCAGATGGATGTAAACAGAATTTTTGTCCACAGGCAGCTAGGTATGATCCTGCCTCCCAACTTTGATGATCACCCTCATCTCATCAGATGCCTTGAAAAAGCCTTGAACTCAAGAATATGTATGGGCTGAATCAGGCACCTTTCTTGTTCAACCTGGAGATCACAAGCATGTTCCTTTCAGCACGTGATGTCCAGAGTGAGGCGGATTAATCACTCTTCCTTAGTCACGCAACAGCACCCCTTCTTGCTATCCTATTATTTGTCAATAAAACTTTCATTGCATCTCCCGATTAGGCGGTGGTGAAGGAGGCTAGGACAGTGTTTCAGGCTTCCTACATGATGAAAGTCTTAGAAGTGGCTGAAATTTCTTTGGAGATCAAAATTGCACATGACTGTGTGATGAACGTCGTGTCTTCACGAGGCAGGTTATGTTTTTTTGTTGAAGAGGAATTTTCAAACCTCCTTGCCACTATCCCCACAGTTTCAAACATTATCACAACTAACAGGCAGGCCATCCTAAGGATTGATGACCCTTGACAACTGGATGAACAGTTGAAGTGATACCTGTGCCCCATGGGCTGAACGACACAGCTGGCTACGACCACGTGCCCTGATATTGCTTCATCTTTCAATGTCCTTGCACAGTTCTTGTAGAGTCTCCAGGCAGTTACCTTCCAAAGTATTGTGAAAGTGATGTGGTCTGTGGTCTCCACTGTACACCTTGGGCTTTGTGGCCATTGATGACTAAATGGATGAAGACTAGCCATAGAGCCTGGACAAGAGGAGACCATATATGTCCTTCCTTGGTTGCACCACTCTCTTAATGTACAGCGGCAAGCATAGATGCACTGCCATCAGTTTGAGAAAGGCTGCGTACTTGGCATTGGATGCAGGGACTGCTGAAAGTGATGTGGCTGATGTGTTTGCTTCAAGGTTTAGGCCAGTCCTTGCTGGCCATCTCAGTGCATTCTGACAGCCAGGTTGTTCTCCATTGCGAAGAATTCAGGCATGTTTCACAAAGAAGAATACTAATAGATATTGATGATGTAGTAATGCACAAACTGATGCAATGTCAGGTGATCTGCAAAGTCTGGTTGCGGACTGGTGTCAATCAAGCTGGCATGTTGACGATGGCACATGAGAATGGAAAGCTGGAAAAGAACACTCTATTTGTAGCACTAATTCTAACACCTGGTGATGGATTTTCATGGTGCGCTTGGATTTTTTTTGGAATCTTGTTTTCCTTGCATCAGTAGCTGGGAATGTATGCACATGCATTCCATCATGTCATGGAGTGGGCGGTGGTTCTTTTTCTCGTCTTCATTCAGCCGTCCACAACTTAAGATGGCCTCTTGGCACATGCCCACGCTTGTTCAGGGCCTAGATAGTGGTACCACCAGTGATACACGGTGAAGACCAGGCGACATACTTGGCTATACGTTTAGGGGCCGGGATCACTTGAAAAACTGCTTTACTGCCTGTGTCACCCATTTTTGTCCTTTTGTGGTTTGCTAGCCATTGCCCCATTTGCATGTTCTTAAAGATTTGACGTGTGGAATAGTGATGGAGTTTTCTGTATGTATTCATCAGTATGTGTATGTGTGTGTGTGTGTGTGTGTGTGTGTGTGTGTGTGTGTGTGTGTGTGTGTGTGTGTGTGTGTGTGTGTGTGTGTGTGTGTGTGTGTGTGTGTGTGTT
>SZWC01021710.1:34376-45359 GCA_023375785.1 Penium margaritaceum | reverse complement strand
ACACACACACACACACACACACACACACACACACACACACACACACACACACACACACACACACACACAAACACACACACATCCATGATTGATACATTCGTAACAACATTTTGACTTACACCAATGCATTTTGTCGGTTCCACTTCATGTATGGGATGCATTTATTTGTTCTACATGATGTTTTTTGTGTGTGCTTTGGCTAGTTTTGGTGTGTTTGATCATGCCACATCTTTTGTGAAGTCTTCAACTGGTTGTTGTGTCTCTTAATGTCTCTTTTACAATCATTGTTGCAGGTATGTAGGAAATGTGGGGGTGAGTTGGGATACGTGACAGTTTTCTAAAAGAAAACAAAAGTGTTTTCCACCCTCATTCACGTGGCCAGATATGGAGATGGCCTTTGCCAAGGAGCCTTTGCCTGATGATCCAATGAGAAGTGAGTGCATGGAGCTTGGCCTTTTTTCACCTCACTCATTTGATAGGTAATGACTTGCATTAGGATGTATTAGTACTAGCCGGTGGACTCATCAACCCTATACTAAGTCCTCGTTAGATAAGGTCATACGAATAACACGTGCTTCTAGTTATTTTGTGCAAGGTCATGAGTCAAAGTTGTTCATTTGGTGTGTGTGCTGGTATTCTTTGGATACGACATGCGCAGTAAAGCATGGCCTCCAATGCTCAAATTGTCAAGCTATTACAAACCACCTTCACCACTTCCCATGATTTCTGAAGAAAAAGAAAAGCAAGGCTCTTACAGTCCTTGAGAAGCCAATGTAAACAACTTGGGACCCTCTTTGATTGCTCTCTGTGCCAATCCGTGCAAATGATGAGAAGCATAAACCTCCTTGTAAAGATTTGATTTCACATGCGAGTTAAACGACACACTCAAGTGTAGCAAGTTATGGCCAATGGTCACTTTATCAAGGAAGTATGCTGGCCAAAACAAATTGCCACATTGTCCTTAACGGGTAATGGAGGTTGCAGACAAACTGATGCAGATTTTTGGGTAATAAGTGGTTGATACTACGCATCCACTGCGTAACAACATTTAGGCTAGGTCGCCACTTATGTTGAAGGTAGATATGTCCGCGGGAGCTACATGTGGCTGGAAATGAGGTGAAAGGCCACTAGAGATCTGCTGATGAGTGCATGAAAGGGTTTAAAAAACAATGGAAAATCACTAGTTGAAATATAAATGGTATTTATGCCGTGTAAGCATGAACTCCGAGAAATCATACTCAGGGGCATCGATGCTATCTATGTTGAAGTGGCCCAGTCCTCCATGATTTTTTTCTGTTTTACCCATGAAGCACATTGCTTGTCACTTGGAATACCATTAACTAATGTTAAGTTAAAGAATACTTGGAAGCATGATTCAATGATTGCTTTATGATCATACATCACAAAATGACGATCTAATCGTGGAAAAACTCAATGCTTGAATGTTTGGGACACCGATGACAGCGGCTCCCTTAATTTGTTTTGAGAAACCTTGTTGAGCTTTAATTTTCATAAAGATATTCTTTTCACGAGTATCCCAATGGAAATGGAGAGAAAAATTTGAATTTTATGACCTGCTTCTTGTGATTACATTTGAATCCACAATGTTTTGCAGGTTAAATTGCTACGTACGAGACGTACACAAATCCCTATCTTTCTGAGTGGGCATTTCTATTATTACATAAACATCCCATCGTGTTGCAAGACCGCGACATTCACTCCGACGGTCAAGGACAAACCGGCCAACAACCTCATCCTCAATGAATCTTCCGGAACCTTCTCACAACTTTGACTACTCTCGCGAACCTGCGACAGAAGTATCGCGACCTTTCGATTGACTTCTAGGCACACCGAGATGAATATGGATTCATAAAGATGCATCTCGCATATTCACCATCGATTCTCAAAGAACCCCGATTTCTTGGCGGACCTTCTCGAATGCGACCACTTACGAAGTGACCCTGCACGCGCCGCTCAACAATCAACCGGACGATCCCAACTATTTCTCATTCGTAACTTGATACTTGTATACATATATTCGATCATTTCAACACTTGTCATCAAAGTAAACTTATCGCTAATGACAAATTGCTCAAGTGTCCCAAATTCTAAATCGTGTTCTGCCTCGCAATTTCTACCTAATCATCATCTATGCTCTGTTTTGCATAACACTTGATATCAAAGCACAGCAATGCTGGAGAGGCATTTGACCATTTTACTCCTCCGTGGGACTATCTTCCACAAGCAGTCAAGTGCATTTTGCACATCAATACTTCGCAGACTTCATATATTCTATGTAAGGTGAGCAAGCACAATCGACGACCAGCATCAGGTCTTTGGCGACAACTTCGGCAATGGAGGGGCAGAACGTGCCAATTCACACCAACCCTAAAGCGACAGCGACTACTGGCATGCCAGGCTATGCAGCAACTTGAGCTACCCCAACGGCTTCAACGACCAATCCAGTCGTGGACCCAACAAAGGTCAACCAGCCGCCCCTACCGACAGCCTTGACGACAAGAGCAAGGACGACAGGTGGCACTAGACAACACGCATGGATCAACGAGGAACTGGCAAACAAGATCTTCGTGCTCAAGGGGATCAACAGCCATCTGATCCAACAACTCAACGTTGCAATGGAGGCCATTTGCAACGCAAGTGCATGGGAAGCGGTGCTCTTCGAGAGAAATTCCCAACTCTCAAGCGAACCCAAATCTTGTCCGGCTCCACCTTAACCGTTCAATCCAACAAACTCAAAAGGACCAACACTTCGGATATGGCTGACGATTTTGGAGGTGTACTTCACCGCTACTGGTCAATGAAGATCAGAAGAAAATGGACTTTGAGGCCACGTTTTTGCGTGGCATGATGATAATTTGATGGTCTGATGAAAAAGACCATCCAATGGCAGTAGAAGACCGGTTGAGCATCATCAACGGCCAACGATGCCCATCTCATATCACCAACCGCAGTCGTTCTACCCTTGGAGCACATCAACACACAGTGGCAAGAAGGGCTCACGCCACCAACCGACTGGAACAAATTCTCACGGGCAATGCCCGCATGTTTCTGACGGCTGAATGAGAAGTCTAACGCACGATACAAACTCCAACGTCTCTGTCCATAGTCTAGCGTGGCAGAGATTTCACGAGATCATCATCAGAGCAGAAATCACCCCCAACGAACTCTGTTTTCACTACAACAACAGCCTCAAGCAAGATATCTAGCAAGCGATTGCCATCCTCAACACCCAGAACGACTTGCCGCAGATGATTGTAGCAATAGAAAGGATTGACAGCACAAATCACAATGCTCGGATCCAGGAATCCTACAATTGGTGACCTCCCAACCACAATAATTATGGAAACAAAAAAAAGCCATTCAGCGGACTCCTCGACTTCAATTGAAGTGGAAACCGTCGACCAGAGAGATACGCACTCTTGCTACAACTGTGAAAAAGTCAAGCACATCGTTCACAGCTTTCAAAGCAGACAACAGGCCAAAAAGGGGATGAGGTCAAAGAAGAAATGAGTCAAGAAATGGCAAAGATCAGAGGTAAAAGGTGCTACTCTTGTCCGTGAGGAGCGATCTACGCCAAATCATCACCCATCTGAATGGCGTACACCGCTACAGAGAGTTTATGAGATCACAAAGTTTAACAAGGGGTACAAGGATGACCAATCATCGATACTCCTTAAAGTCTAGCCTCGACGATGCAAGAGTCGCAGAACGGTACCGCCACTATTGGATAGAGGAGCTTCACACAACGTTTTAAGCAACGACATGGTTCGCATCCTGGGCTTGCAGACCAAACCAGGGGTATTTCAAGGAAAAGCCGTCGATGAGATATTACAAATACGATGACTTCAAGAGCCACTATGACTACAAGTGGTAGATCTATGGGATGTAATGGTCTAGAGGTCTTGTCCAATGAACAATCACAAAATCATCCTCGGACGAGATTTACTCTACTGGCATAATCCCCAGGTCGACTGGAACAGTAGTGACTTCTACGCGGAGATAGACGGTACCAAACAAAAAATTCCATGTGTGGGGCGAAAGGTCATAACAAAAGCAGTAGAGGTGGAAGTAGAAGAGGAAGCCACTGTAGCTGAAAAGGGATAACTTGTGCAGTCAATACCGCTCAACGTGGCCAACTACTGTATACGACAAGGAGCTCGTGCGTGGCTCATACATCTTGAGCCAATGGAAGAAGCAAAAGTGGGAGCAGCTAACTCATCACCTGTCCCATCAGCCTCATCGGCATCAACAAAGTTTGCGGTGGTACCCAAAGAATTTGCACCACTCATCCAAGATTTTGCGAACGTCTTCCCCGACGAACTCCTGAGAACCTTACCTCCCCAACGACAAATTGACCATTGCATCGAACTAAAGCCTGGAAGTAGACATACAGTTCAACGGGCATATCAAATGAGCAATCACGAACATCATGGGTTTTGCATGAGGTTACGACCAGCACGGCGGATGCGACAAGACGCAATTCCGGTATGATGCACACGATTAGCGACGGCGTTTCACAAGTCCACGGAGTGAATCGTCATCACCAATAGGGTGCATCATACAATTTTTTCCCTTGTCGTATCGTGCAAACAGTCAATCAAGATATGGGTCTCGCTGCACCTGTAGCGTTGTCACCTCAGCTATCAAATCTGGTCAGCGGCTGAATGTGTCTGCCGGATTGATTTTTTGTGGCCGGTACTCGATATCGCAGTCGAAACCTTATGAAAGGAACTCCATCCATTGGGTTTGATGTTGATTGAGGTTTGAATGTGACTTCAAATATTTCAATGCATGGAGGTCGGTGCGTACATTGCATTGGCGGCACTCAAGGTAACACTGCTAGTTCTTGAATGCATGTCAGATCGCCATCATTTCTTTCTCATGTATGGTGTACTTGAGTTCCGGTCCTCACTATTTCTGGGACATGGAGGCGACTGGTTGTTTGCCGTTCCCGTGGTCTTGCAGGAGGACTACAGTGATGGCTTAATCTAAAGCATCTAAAGCCACGACGTAGTTGACCATTGGATCGAATAATTGTTGGGATGGCACTGAGGTCAAAGCGTTCCGCAAAACGGTGAACGCTTCTTTTTTGTTGTCTTCCGACCGCCACTTGTTTTCTTTTTAAGTGAGGTTGCAAAGAGGCGCTGACATTGGGGCGTTATCCCATACGAAGCGCATGTAGAAATTGTAGAAGCCGAGGAAAAATTGAACGTTTTGAACGTTGTTTGGCATCGGCCAATCAGCGACTCCTGCTATTTTTTTTGGATTCATGGCGATCCGTCCATCGTTGATGACGTGGCCCAAAAACTCGATCGAACGGCGACCAAAGTGGTACTTCAAGAGTTTTCTGAAAAACTTCTCTCTTTGTAAAACTTTGAGAAGTTTTCAGACATGTCCATCGTGCCCCTCCGGGGTGCAGTTGTACACGAGAATGCCATCGAGGTAAACCACGACAAAATCATTGAGGTATGGTCTGAAAATGTTGTTCATTGCTGACATGAACATTGCGCGTGCATTCGTCAGTCCGAATGGCATCACTATGAACTCCAAATTCCCGTAGTGATTTCGGAACGCCGTCTTCTTGATGTCGGTGTCTGCCATGCTTATTTGGTGATATCCGTTACCTAAGTCAATTTCACCAAAGATTCGAGCCCCTTGGAACTGGACTAAAAGTTCATCTGCTCAGGGAAGAGGGTAGCAATTCTTGATGGTAGTGTCGTTCAACGCTTGATAGTCCATTCATATCCGCATCCCACCAGTTTTCTTTTTTAACAGATAGTATTGGTGCGATGTATGGTGATGTGGACGGGCCGATGAAGCCCTGATCGAGCATCTCGTCGAGGTGCTTTTCTAGCTCAGCTAGCTCTTGATCGCTCATTCCCCTTGAACTGTAGGTCTATTGCCTCACTTTAGTTCGATGCGATGGTCGATGTCTCGTTGAGGAGGTAAGATTCTCAAGAGTTTGACGGGGAATACATTTGTAATATCCTAGAGGAGTGGTGCGAATTCTTTGGGTACCATCACGATATATTTTTATGCCGATGAGGCTGATGAGGCTAGTGATGAGTCAGCTATGGCCACGCACGAGCTCCTCGTCGTGTACAATAGTTGACCACGTTCTGCGGGTTTGGCTGCACAGGTTGTCCCTTTTTGGCTACCGCAATTTCCTCTACTGATTCGACCTCTACTAATTCCGTTATCAGCTTCTGGCCCACAAGCAAAAGTTGTCGTTTGGCGCCGTCAATCTCCACATAGATGTCACTACCATTGTAGTCGACCTACAAATTGTGCCGGTGTTGGAAATCTTGTCCAAAGATGATATTGCGATTACTCATTAGACAAGACCTCCAGACTGCCACATCCCATAGTTCTACGACTTGCAGTCATAGTGGCTCTTGGAGTCTCCGTATTTGTAGTCTCTCGTCGACGGGTTCTTCTTCAAGTACCGTTGAATTGGTGTGCACACCCAAGTTGCGAACCATGTCGTTGCTTACGAAGTTGTATGAAACTCCTCCATCGAATAATGGTGGTACCGTTCTCCGACTCTTGCATCCTTCAGGCTAAAGTTTTAGGAGTATCACCGGTTGGTCGTCCTCGTACCCCTCGTCGAACTTTGCGATCTTAGAAAACCTCTGCAACTATGTACGCTGTTCAGATGGCTGATCGTTTGGCGTAGATCGCTCCTCACGGACAAGAGTTGAGCCTTCTACTCCTGCCCTTTGTTGTTTCCATACTCATTTTTCTTCAACTTTACCCCCTTTTTGGCCAGCTGTCTGCCTTGACAGTTGCGAGAGATGTGCTTGACTCTTCCGCAGTTGTTGTAGGTGTGCACATCTCTCTGGTCGACAACGTCCACTTCCATTGAAGTCGAGGAGTCCGCTGACCGGCTTTTTCTGTTTGCACGATGATTGTGGTTGGGAGGTCGCCATCCGTAGGATTCCTTGATTTGAGCGTTGTATTTTGCGTTGTGGATCCTTTTTGCTATTGCGATCATCCGTGCCAAGTTGTTCTGGATGCCGAAGATGGCAATTACTTGCCTGATATCTCGCTTGAGGCTGTTCTTGTAGTGAAAACAGGGTTCGCCGGTGGCGATGTCTGCTCTGATGATGATCTCATGAAATATCTGCGTGTACTATACCACGAAGGACTACTGATGGAGACCTCGGATTTTTGTACTGTGCGTCAGATTTCTCGTTCAGCCGCTTGAAACATGCAGGCATTGCGCGTGATGATTCGTTCTAGCTGGTTGGTGGCATCAGCACATGTTGCCACTATGGGTTGATGTGCTCCAATGGTAGAATGAGTGCGGTCGGTGATATGAGATGGGCGCCGTAGGCCGTTGATGATGTTACGCCGGTCTCCTGGTGCCGTTGGATGGAGTTTACATCAGACCAACTCAGCAAAGTGCCACGTAAAAGTGGGGTCGCCAGGTCAAATTTGTTGTGATCTTCATTGACTAGCAACGGTGAAGTACACCTCCAAACTCGTCGGCCACATCCAAAATGTTGGTCCTTTTGAGTTTGTAGGATCAAACATTTATGGTGGAGCCGGACGGATTTTGGGTTCACTCGAGAGTTGGGAATTTCACTCAACGAGCAATGCTTCCCGTGCACATGCGTTGCAAAGAGCTTCCATCGCGACGTTGAGTTGTTGGAGTAGATGGCTATTGATCCCTTCGAGCGTGGAGATCTTTTTTGCCTGTTCCTCGTTGATCCACGCCTGTCGTCTAGTGTCACCTGTCGTCCTTGCTGTCATCGTCAAGGCTATCGGTAGGGATGGCTGTTTTACTGGCGTCGGGTCCGTGATTGGATTGGTCATCGAAGCCGTAGGGGCTGCTCCAGTTGCAGCATAGCCTGGCACGACAGCATTCGCCGTCGCTTCACGGTTGGCGTGCATCGGCATGTTCTGCCCCTCCATTGCCGAAGTCATCGCCAAAGACCTAATGCCGGTCGTCAATTGCGCTCGCTCGCCTGACGTAGTAGTCGCGGAGTTTGCGAAGTCTTGATGTGCGAAATGCGCTTGACTACTTGTGTGGGGTAGTCCTCCGCATGAGTACAATGGTCGGATGCCTCTCCAGCACCGTTGTACTTCGATACCAAGTGTTACACCAAACAGAGCATAGATGGTGATAAGGTAGAAGTTGCTAGACAGAACACGATTTAGAATTTGGGACACCAGCAATTTGTAATTGACGATAAGTGTACTTTGATTACAAGTTTTTGAATGATCGAACATATGTATACAAGTATCGAGTTACGAATGAGACATAGTCGGGATCATTCAGTTGATTGTCGAGGGGCGCGTGCGGGATCGCGTCGTGAGTGGTCGGATTCGAGAAGTTTCGCGGAGAAATCGGGGGTCTTTGAGAATCGATGGTGAAGATTTGAGATGCATCCTTATGAATCCAGATTTATCTCGATGCGCCTAGAAGTAGACCGAAAGGTCGCGATACTTCTGTTGTAGGTTCGCGAGAGTGGTCAAAGTTGTCAGAAGGTTTGGGAAGGTTCAGTGAGGTGGGGCAGTTGGCCGGTTTGCCCTCGACTGCCTTACTGAATATCGTGGTCTTACGATGCGACGGGCTGTTTGTGGAATAACAGAAAGGCCCATGCAGAAAGATTAGAGACTTGTGTACGCCTGGTACCTAACAATATATGTAGATGTGCGGGACCTCTTGCGTGTGCTCTGTTGTCTCCTTGAGCCTTTTCGCCAGATACAGGTCAGTCCCGAGCATCTCTCCTTGTCGCCATGGTGGTCTGAAATCGTTGTTTTTCAAGCTAGGCGGGCCAAATATGCGAACCCGTTGTCCTCGCATGGCAGGAAACTCCAAATCTGGCCATGCGGCAAAACACCAGTGATAATTTCTCCACGACACTTTTCGCCAAAGAGATCGACTGAACCTCGAGCATTTCCCAACCTTTTCGACTTTCGCGAGATCAGCTGTATTTCTGGCAACACTGTACCGAAACTAGGTCGAGTGAACCTTTGTCGTTCGCAGCCCAGTCACCAGCCAAACCAAGGGAGTACTAAAGCCGAGATCGCTGCTTGAGCAAGAAAAGACGAAATGACAAAACCCTCCGCCGGGTTTTTCCGGGGCCGCCTCTTCTGCTCTCCGGGCGCCGCGAACAGCGGCCGGGTGGTCCAAGCCGCGTTCCAAAGGACCCCGCGCCTCGTCTCACCAACCTTTGCTGCAAGTCAAGGTGCAACTGGTGTAAGCTGCACGCCTTCCACAACCCTCGCTGCCGCCGCTCGAAGCGGCCCGCTCCCCATCTTGCTCGACCCTCTCTGCCCGTCTGGTCCGCACTTCTCACTAGCTGCTTCCATTTCCCTTGCTGAAAACGCGGCTTCGTGCGCGTCACGGCACCACGTACGTGCGAACTGCAAGTGCTAGCACGGAACAAGTTGCAAGTGACTTGGAAGCGCGGTCCAACCCCGCCTGCATAGCCGAGACGCTGCCCACCACGAAATGCGGCCTCTCGCCGCGTCGAGAGTTGGACTATTGACGCAAGAGGACGCCGCGCTGCGCTTGCTCAAATGAGGCGTGACTGCCGCCGCCGCTGCTCACCTCGCCTCGCCGCCTGTTCCAACGGGGAAAAGCGATGCACGGGAAGAAAAATAGAATGTCTGAGACAACGTTCACGGTGAACCTTTCACCCTCTCTCTGGTCTCCTAAGCCTATGCACACGGTGTGCAGCACACCTCCCTTCCCCGCGCCGCGCTCCTTCACTCGCCCTTCATTTAACTGCGGCAGAAGCTGCAGCAGCAGTATTCAACCCAACAGCACCAACCCGCATTCTTCCGTCGTATCGAAGAGCATAGCGCTCGCTCACGCTCCTTCACCGGCACACCCTGCTTTNGTTGGACTATTGACGCAAGAGGACGCCGCGCTGCGCTTGCTCAAATGAGGCGTGACTGCCGCCGCCGCTGCTCACCTCGCCTCGCCGCCTGTTCCAACGGGGAAAAGCGATGCACGGGAAGAAAAATAGAATGTCTGAGACAACGTTCACGGTGAACCTTTCACCCTCTCTCTGGTCTCCTAAGCCTATGCACACGGTGTGCAGCACACCTCCCTTCCCCGCGCCGCGCTCCTTCACTCGCCCTTCATTTAACTGCGGCAGAAGCTGCAGCAGCAGTATTCAACCCAACAGCACCAACCCGCATTCTTCCGTCGTATCGAAGAGCATAGCGCTCGCTCACGCTCCTTCACCGGCACACCCTGCTTTCATTGAAACTCGTCAAGGCAGCGACTCGAAGCTCCCTGTCCACCGATTCGCGATCCACAGCCAGCACACGGTGCGCCTCAACCAGCACAGAGTGCGCCACATTCTGGAGTCTTCAGGCTGAAGACAGTGCGCTTTAGCAGCGGATCTCTGCTCTGCGAAATTGCTTTGCTTCTGGCCGCACCGCCACTCCACAGGCCTCCTGCACAAAGGATTCAGGCGAATCGAGTCTCAAGCGTGGTCGTCGGCGACGACTCGTCGCATTGCACACGCGGCGCGTAATCTCACAAAGTTCAGCCTCTTCCTCTCGCACCGCTAGAGCGAGAGAGAGAGAGCGATCGACAGAGGGAGAAGAGAGGTAGAGCGCGCGAATCGCGATGGCGAAGGAGGCGG
Organism: Penium margaritaceum; assembly: GCA_023375785.1. Classification (NCBI taxonomy): domain Eukaryota; kingdom Viridiplantae; phylum Streptophyta; class Zygnematophyceae; order Desmidiales; family Peniaceae; genus Penium; species Penium margaritaceum. Next base: position 34,728 of record SZWC01021710.1, on the reverse strand, counting down.
CCAAGGAGCTTGCGGTCCAGTTCGGCGTGGAGGTGGGCAACACTCTGCTCCAGCGGCTGCAGAGCAGCGTCATGGGCACGGGCCGCGCCGTGCGCTCCACCGACGTCTACATCGTCAACCGCCTGGACGAGGACCTGGTGCTGGGGTACCTGCGCCAGCCCAAGGAGAACCCCAGCGGCTCGGGCATCTGGACGTCCAGCCTCCTCCCGCCCTACATCATCCGCGCCGGCACGGTGGAGGGCTTCGGCTGCGAGAGCCACGGGTTCATGACGGGCGTGACGGAGGCCACGACGCGGTACACGGGCGCCGACAGCGGCCAGCTGTACACGTTCACCACCAACAACCCCTTCTA